>JANHZT010002855.1:5587-17094 GCA_032468215.1 Stegonotus admiraltiensis | reverse complement strand
CACCCACTCATCGCCTGCCCACCTGGGCTCCTTAGGGCTCCAATAGCAAGCAGTTGTTGGAGCTAAGCAACCACCATGAGAAAAAATTGGCAAAGCAGCTGGTTCAGTTCAAATTGGATCTGACCAAGAAGGAGGCTCAGCAGAAGCACCTCACTGAAGACTACGAGCATAGGCTTTCCAAGCAGAGGAAAGACCTGCAGGAGTGCAAGGCCAGGTACCGGCACCTGGAGGCTCAGTGGTGCTGAGATGGTCAGCCAGTTCCAGGCCATGATGCAGTCTCACTGGAACAAGGCCCTTTGAGTCTTCACCACCACTTCCCTCCAGCCTTCACCCAAAGCCAGGAGGCTGAAGCAAGTTGGAATTTCTCCACCCCCCTCTGACCCACACAAAAAGACCCCGAAGTGGGAGACTCTCTGCAGCAACAGAAATGTTCATTGCACATATCTGGCCCAGGGACCATAGTTTGAGGACCTCTGATTTAGCGCAATATAAAAAAATGCAAATATTTTTTCTACAGACCACCAAAATTTTCTCACAGACCACCAGTGGTCCATGAACCACCAGTTGGTAACCACTGGTTTAAAGGGTTCCACTGTCAAGTTCATTATGTTAAGAGTATAAAATGATGAAACGGGCTTGCCACATACTGTAAATCTCAACTGAAGTTCATTTAAGTAGGTTCATATAGTTTGTCTCTCAATATGAGTGTTGCCATAACTTTGGCAACTTTAAGATGTATTGACTTCAGTACCCAGAATTCCCCAGCTAGTGATGTTTTGGAAATTCTGGGAGTTGGTCCATACATCTTAAAGTTGTCGAGGTTGTAAAACACAGCTGCAGTAGCATTCACAGTGAAAGAGAAATAGATGAAGGCAGAAAGGGGGGTGGGGTGGAAATACCCTGCTTTCTTACCATCCACCCTGCTGCTTCAGTCACAGCAACAGTTTCCCTGAAATCACTTCTGAGTACCAAAATATTCATTGGAGAACATTTGGTTCAACCTTAATTCCCCATTTACCATTGTTCGATTTGTATCTCAGAAAAGGGCTTAGATTGTCTCCTCTGTTATAAATGCACAGTAGAATTATTTTGGTAGTAGACTTGGTTTTCAAACATGTAATAGACCCCTGTAGGAGAGTAATAGAATCCATTGTTCTCTAGGGCTACTGGAGGAAGTTAAGAAATTATAGTCTTAAATTGAAAGATTTTAGGTTAAATATTTGGAAGGATTTTCCAGCAATCAGGTTAAATAGCAAGCTACGAAAGATGAATGCTGTTCTTTCTGAAATAAAAAGAATTGAGATTTGTATCCAGTGTATTGGTTAAAAAAATTGTACAACTTAATGGTTGTTATTATTTTATAGGTTTATTGTATTATCGTTATCAGCATCGATATGGAAGAATTTTTTATACTAATTTATTTGCCAACTCCAACAGAATTATTCAGGAATGATGATTACAGAGTTTCTGATCCTTGAAAACCAGTCTTCTTGGCTACCAGTTTCAGTGATAGAAATTAAACACATGATTCAGTCACTGAAATCTAATAAATGTAATGGAAAAGACTTCCTACCCTCAAAACTTTTCAGGGCAAACATTGATTGGTGGGCTTTACTGTTGGGAGGGCTGTTTACTTATATAGACAACACTGGCCATATTCCAACAGGTTGGTAACTCTCCATCATAGTTTCCATATACAAAAAGATAGAGAAGGAAGGCCCTAAAAATTACAGCCCCATAAGCCTTGTTGTTGCAAGCATATATGCAAAAGATCTCTTGAGAAAAATAGAAGAATGAGTGATTGAGAAGAGCATGTTAGGAGATGAACTGCTGGATTTAGAAAATAGATGACTGTTTTGTTCTACACTTCTTACAACTTAATACAGAACATATGGTAATCATCTGTTTACATCTTTTGTCGAATGTAGTGCAGCTTTTAACTCTATAAACATAGATACCATATGGAAGAAGCTGGCCAAACTAAATATGGAACCCAGACTTCTATATCTGGTAAAGACCATCTGTACAAATACATGACTGAAAGTCCCCATAACTGAAATGAATGATTCTCTCACACAGACAATACCCATTTACAAAAGTGTCAGACAAGGATACATCTTGGTCCCATGTTGTTTATGTCAATGGAATAAACTTCAATGTCATGAACAACATTGTTTTTTGTCAAAATTCCTCAACTCTACGGAAGTTCACATGCCAAAGGTCCTTAACAGACATATGAACATTCCTTTGTATATGAATGACATGGTTCTGATGACGCACTCCCAAACAGTCCTGAGAAGATTAATGGTGCTTATTACAACTCTGATTCTTTGAATATTAGTAAGACTATATCCAAAGTAGTGGTTTTGGAGAAAGATGGTCCAAATACAACAGTAGCTTGGATGGGAAGCCTATAGAACAAAAGACTTTCATATTTAGTGTTGATTTTTACAGATATTGGGTGCTGGGTCAACCACTTCAAATGGAGTTCAGTAAAGGTCATAGCAAGCTCTAGAATGCTAACTAAATTATTTAGTTATATGCACCCAAGCACTCTACTGTCCATTTTAAGGTCTGCAGGGCAAAAATTGCACCAGTACTGACATACGGTACAGAAATGTGGAGCCTATCAAAGGCTCCCCTAGTCAAACAAAATCAAATATGCTGTTTAAGATCTATTCTGTGGACTGGCAGGCATACACTTGCAGCAGAAGAAAGAGCTGAAACAGGCATCCACTCTAGGGGTGAAATCCATCCAGTTCTATCCGGCTCAGTTCGCTACCAGCGGCGGCTACAGAAGGCTCCGCCCACCCACACGGACATCATGATGTCGCTTTTTCATGACATTTTAAGCCTCTGCACATGTGCGGCACATGCACATTGGCAAACTAGTAGGGAAGGCAAGTAAATTTCACCCTTGATCCAATCTATTTATAGTAGTCTAAGTACTGGGGGAGGAGTTTCTCAGTGTAACCAGAAAGATTACCAAAAGTGTCTTGAAGAACAAATACTTCAATCCATTACATGGATCAATCAACTTGTCCAAATCACCTCACAGCTTGCCTTCTCAACACGATATCTACTCTCAGCCAGATATCATGCTAACACCCAAAGTGATACTGTGTCACTTGCAAACACCAAGTCATTAAAATGGCTGGCCAAGAATAAAGTGTCTTTTCAAATAGAAAAATGTCTGACAATGTATTTGATTCAATACAACAGGATTGGCTTTACCAGAGCAAGATTTGAGCAGCTAGATTTGATCATGAAATACATATAATTCCACCAACTGCCATATTCTGAGAGAATGTCTGTTTGTGGAGCATCAAAAATAGAAGACATTGTTTATGACATGGCCAATTCACCTGTCAATACTACTTGACAGAACCATATATTGGAACTGTAGCAAACAATTGTCTTATTTCCTTCAGGGCACAAACACATGTAGTCATTAGAACTGTTAGGGCTATCCAACTGAAAACTCATATTATGGAACACATTGGGATTGCATATAAAATTGTTGAATGCAATTTTATATGCAATCCCAATGTGTTCCATAATATGAGTTTTCAGTTGGATAGCCCTAACAGTTCTGATGACTACATTGTGTTTTACCTTGTACTATTTTATCCCACTCTTTTATCTTTTTGATACTTTGTTATATTTCATTTTTTTATCTTACATTAGTCTATTTTACCTTATTTTACTATATCTTACCTTACCTTATTTTATTGTACATTACAGTGGTCCATTGCTTTGATATGAAATGGTAAACTGATGGGGGGGGGGAGATATCTCCAAATGGTTAAATATATCTTTTGCTGATTATCCTGAGATATACACATAACACCACATTTTCACAGGAGTGAAACCATATATCACACTATTACCGTGATGGCTAACCTATGGCACGGGTGCCACAGGTGGTACACGGAGCCATATTGGTGGGCATGTGAGCTCAGCTCCGGCATGCATGTGTGCACCAGCCAGCTGATTTTCAGGCCTTCTGGGCCCACCAGAACTCAGAAAACACACTGTTTCTGGCCTCTGCGGGGTGGGGAAGGCCATTTTTGCCCTCCCTAGGCTCCTAGAAAGGCTCTGGAGCCTGGGGAGAGCAAAAAAACGGGCCTACCGGGCCCACCATGCCATCACGTGCCAAAAGTGGGGGGAGCACGGGGGGGCGGGGCGCATAGAATTATGGATGTGGGCACGCATGCGTCTGACCCCACCCCACTCCCCCCGCTTTTGGCACGTGATGGCAAAAAGGTTAGCCATCACTGCACTATTAGATGGCACAAGTTCAGGAAAATATAGTAGAGCATATGATACAAGATTCACTTGATGTCCTATTTCGAACATCAGAAATGAGTCCATTCTGTCTTAGACTTAAAGAGAAGCTTCCTTTTTTGAAAAATGCCAATTGGACTCAGGATTCTTGCATCTCATTGACCAGCCTCAGAAAATACCAAACTGGCAATAATGTGTTTGTCTTTTCAAAACAATGGTATGAAATTTGGAGGAACAATAAGCAATTTGGGAAAAATACATACTGCTAGATTTAAAAAACAAAACAAAACAGAGGTAGAGGTTTTGTTGGTTCTTTTTAATTCAGGTTAATTTTGCTGTTTGTGGAAAATAGTCATTACCTTTGTTTTTTTCTGAATAGAAATTGATGAAGTTTGCAGGCCTCATTGCCCCAACAATGGAGATAAAAGCTATCACATTTCAAGCAGATAGGCTGAGGATTTGTTGTGTACTGAGTGTTTAGAACTTTGAAGGGAAGGATTCATTTAACTATCTCTCATCAGTTAAAACTGGGAGGATACAGCAGGCTCAAGAGAACAAGAGGGCATTTATCAGGTTCATGGTAGGACTAAGATATGGGTGTAAGAAATGATTCCCTCTGTCCCAAACAGCCAGAAAGTTGATAAACAAAATCCAGATTCTTCAGAACAGATTTAAAATCCTTTATCATCTGTCAGACATTGAATTTTGGTACTCGTATTTCCTTTTATAAGCTATTTTTGTATTGAATTTCCCCCTCAATTTCCATACTCCAAATGAGGCCACCTGGGAATCCAGATGTACCTTCCTCTTTTAACAACAATTCTCTTCTAGACAGCACATTGAAACTGCAATTACACTTAATTTGAGTATCAATTATGCTGAAATTAATGATTAGAATAGTTACCCTCCACTCTGCAATAGAAGTGCATAGTATCTAATTCCAAATGGATGCAGTCATACGTTCAAGCAATAAAAGAAATGATGAATATAAACTGCCACTGCAAAATGGTTTGTTTGTTTAATGAAAAAGATGTGAAAATATGTTACCAAAGAAAAATTTGAGATGGAATTGGAGAAGCGGAATTGAAAGTCTGAGAACATGATACAATCATCACAGAAAAGTAATTAATGGCATGACTAGCCCATCATATTTAAAAATGTTTTTTATGACATATTATCATTATGCATATAAATCTCCATGTTTTATATCATATTCTTGCCAACCATCGAAGAACATATATGGAAACTCAAAACAAACAAGAATGCAAGCACACATATGGGTTAATAGATACAGGACAACTTAAGCAAATCTTACATTGGTATGCAGTTTTCGGGATTCCCCAAAAGCATGGCAACTATAATAAATTTGTCGATGTAAGAGGCAATGATGTTAATATGAAAGATTGAACTAAAAGGTCTTGGGTCAACTGAAAATCAGTTAAACTTATTCAATCTTCTTCTGTTGAGATCTTCCTTCTTAAAATAACTTAATTTTGTTTTTAGAATGGAAGCAAAGATATTGAGTTTGGACCAACTGATACATGATGAAGATGAATTTTTAACATAATTTGTGTTAAAAGATAAATATCATCTATCACAGATAATTCACTTGCAATATTTACAGTTATAACAACATTATGTGGACTACCAGCATTTTCAACTTCTGAAAAAGCTGAGATATTAGAACTACTTGTTAAATTCTTGCAAACTAAAAAAAGAAATGCTATTCTATTAGTTTTTATAAATATTTATTATCAATAAATAAATTTGACATGCAGATGTTAAGAAAGGAGTGGAATAAAGAATTAAAGGTTCCTATACTGTCTAGACCAGAATTATGTCAAATTCACATAACAGCAGCATCATGTGATGTATCGGAACTTTTTTCACCTTCGCTAAACTGGGCATGGGCGTGGCCAGTGCATGACGCATCTGGCCCGCAGGACAGGAGCTTGACAGCCCTGGTCTAGATAATGAGAGAGTATCTTACCTTCTATGGCAAGAGTGTCAATGGACCTCTAATTATGCCTTATACAAGATGGCTGCTTTTTTATGCAGGCTAATAGCCTGGTTGGTTTCCAACTCTAAGTAAATTGTTCCTTTTTCTTGTTAGCAAGGCTGGCATCTATCTTATTTAAGATGTTGAAATTTAGCTACTCCTCACTTATAACAGTGTGGAAGCAGAAATTCCTTTGCTGGGTTTCCATCAAGTGACAGAAATGCTCTGGAAAGATTAGGCAGCCTCCGAAATGGAAAAATCCCAATATAAGTTTTTTTTTAAAAAAAAAGATAATACTTTTATAATAATTCTTTATATATTGTCTGAATTATGCCTATTTTATTATATGTGACCTGCTTTGCTATTTGGATATATACATAATAAAAGGCAAATTCTGTAAGTGAAGAAGTACTTTATACTGTGTAAGTGAAAATTGGTGTTTATGCTTGAAGTTAGTTTTTTATTAGTGAAATATAACCAAAAGAAAATATATCAGCGATAACACACACAGTTATATTAGAATGATTGACACAATTAATGGGGAAAAAAACTTAGAAGTAAAAAAAAGGACTTTATTAATATACAAATAAAACAGTTCTTAATATTATTAATAAATGTAGTTTATATAAAACATTACTCCATCTAATCATTTTTAGAATATAATGACATTTCAAAAATTATTAAAGAAATTTATCTTAATTCCATTCCTTAACATTAATCCATTTATATAAAATACTTCTCTTTGCTGAACTCTAGCATCAGAGTTCTTCATAAAATGTCAAATTCATATCTAAAAAGTATAATTCAACATCGCTATTAAATCATTAATTTCTACCTTTTTTTTTGAAGACTTAAGTTAACACACATGGTACTGTAAAGCCAAAAGGAAGCCATGACTGAACCAAATCGTGTGGATCAAATACCCCACAGATTCCTTACAAGAAATATGATATCTGACACCAAACAATATTTTCTAATGAATTAAATTCATTCTTAGGCCGTAAGCTATACTATTTATTTGACACTTCAGTATTTATCATAGGAATTATCTTTCAAAATGCAAGAATATATTTATTTATTTATTTATTTATTTATTTATTTATTTATTTATTTATTTTATTAGTTCAATTTATATCCCGCACTTCTCCGGAGACTCAGGGCGGCTTACAATGCATTACGCAATAGCCTTTATACTTTTGTATATACCTGCTTANNNNAGGCTGAGTCAACTTTGAGCCTGGTGAGATTTGAACTTGCAGTAATTGCAAGCAGCAGATGTTAATAACAGTGTTTTTGTCCACTGTGCTACCAAGGCTCTTTTTGAGGTTCTTGCCTTCTGGCAGCTCTGCGCATGTGCGCACTAGGAACAGGCTCCTCCTGTCCTCTGCCTCTCTGATGCCTGACTCTGGAGTCCGTGCATAACTCCCAGATAGCCCTGACCCCATCTCTGCCTTCGACGCAGAGCCTTCATCCAAGCCTTCACTCAGTCCACTGTGCCACCAAGGCTCTTAAAATTAAATAAACATATACTCTGTGTGTGTGTGTGTGTGTGTGTGTGTGTGTGTGTGTGTGTGTAATCACACATGGTTTTATATCTGCAAGAGCTTCCTCAGTTTCGTATGTGTCATTCTGTAATATATTTTTCATACAATATATTGTATGAAATTTCTGCAATTTTTGCATTATTATATAGAACTTCGAAGCATGAAATGTAAGTCTGACCCTCGGAATGACATGCCCATCTCTGTCAGAATGGATTCTATTTTGTTGGATCATACAATTCTGAATAATTAAAAAGAAATGCTGTCCAATATCCTTTGTTTCCTATTCAACACTTTAACTGAAAATAAAGTACAATTTGGCTCTGAGATGATAAAAGAAGATGATTGTTCTAAAGTAGGTAGTATTAGCTGCTGAAGACAAAACCTAAATCTGACATGAGGAAGAATATAGGCAGAGAATGAAAAATGTCTATTATATGGAAGAACTTTCATCAAATTACCAAAATATGAGGAAAATAGATAAATCATGTTCAAGAACTTCACAGCCTATTAAAAAGTAACAGTGTGATATATTGTATATCATGGCTCCTTTCACAGTGACGAATAGGCAGCTTTCTTCTACTCACTAGAATGAGTGGTGATAATGATAATGATAAATATCCATGCAAAATAACAGAAGCTATTAGGGAAATAGCCTCCATTGACTCATTAAAACAGAGCTTTTTGCAGCAACTTAATCTGCTCCATGAGAAGCTGACCTATTGATTTGCTTAAGCTGCTCAAAATTCTTTTACAAAAGCTTTATGCCGCATGACCCCATAATCCTCAACTAACATATAAGGTTAAGCTCTTTTCCCTCTTTCCTTTACATTATCAAGCTGGGATTTAAAAAGTATGTAAAATAGAATCCTTCAGAATAACGGGGTTGAGAGATGAGATGGCAGATCACAGAGAATGCCAAGTGTGGCCTTACAAAAAGAGATCACCCCAATGAAACAAGTTTCAAGGAATTTAATAGAAAAATGAACAATGTCTATACATACACTATTGTATATAATGGATTGGATCCAGATTTCTTATGCTTGGAATTGCATTTGAGAAGCAAACCACTGGAAGAAGTAAGAAGGCACTGCTACTTGCCTCAGCAACCTTCCACAGGCTCTTTGGGGAAGCATAGAAGGAATCAATAAAAGTAACTCCATTATACCATTCAACTTATACTGAATGAACAAACAGTCCTGAATCACGGATAGAAGAGATACATCTATTTTTAAAAAGGTTTGTCTAATTATTCTACATCGAAAGGCAAAAAAGATTTTTAAAATGTATTTGTATTCTGTCTATAAGTCACTAAGATGGCCAAAGGGAATGACAATATGATAACAATTAAGGTATGAACATAAAACTACCAGCAAATTGAATAGAAGATGAAACCAAGTCAGCAATTAAGTTTAATGGCAATGATAGGCATCAAAGCCTGTTCAAAGCTTAGATGGAAAGAGGGGATTAGAGGTTTCAACTGCCTTTCTTCCAAGAAGAAAATGACACTTCATGAAACATGACCAGAGGGGATTAATGCATTATTTAATGGGGGTATGATGTTGATATTACTCAGGTGAATACTGGACACATGTTTATTCATTTGATTCATTGATATTCTGCCTCCCCTTTATGAGCTTGTTCCTGCAGCATGCTAGATTGGGCTATGACAGAATAATTGGCCAAAGCCTCACCATCTATGACCTAAAAAGATTTTGTGATTGAGTTGGAGTTAGCCTAGGTGCCCTCAGTCCTAATCCATCACCCTTAATCACTACAATAAGCATATGGTAGGATTTGGGGTTCATCTAAATCTTCCATATTTCTTCAACAGAAGAAATATGGATCACCATTACCAGACATTACTGTTTTTGTTATATCCAATGGAATGGAAAAACAAAAGGGCTCAGTGCTTCACCAGCAGGATATTGATACAGAACTGGACCAGAGCTGGTCCAGTATGAGAAGCCCACAACAGAAACACTGACTTTGAAGAAAGTGGATCTGGCCTCGAATTGTAGATTCAAAGGGGGCGGGGACAGATTTGGGTTGTCATTTGGGCATCTTCACAACTTGCTATGCATGTTGCTGCATAAATTCTCAGCTACATGTGTGCATTTATTGGATTTAAAATACATACATGTCAAAGTATGTATGGTTAAAACCAAGCTCCGCACAATAGGGTGAGCTCAGGGGTGAAATCCAGCATGTTCTGGAGAACCGGTAGCGGAATTTTTGAGCAGTTCAGAAAACCGGTAGCAGAAATTTTGAGTTGTTTGGAGAACTGGCAAATACCACCTCTGGCTGGCCCCAGAGTGGGATGGAAATGGAGTTTTTGCAATATCCTTCCCCAAGGAGTGGGGAGGGAATGGGGATTTTGCAGTATCCTACCCCTGGAGTGGGGTGTAAATGGAGATTTTGCAGTATCCTTCCCCTGCGACGCCCACCAAGCCATGCCATTCCCACCAAGCCACACCCAGAGAACCACTAGTAAAAAAATTGGATTTCACCGCTGGGTGAGCTCCTGTTACTTGCCCCAGGGCTTGCCTACCTAGCAGTTCAAAAGCATGCAAATGAAAGTACATTAATAGGTACCACTTTGGTGGGAAGGTAACAGTATTCTGTGCACCTTTGGCATATAGCCATGCTAGCCACATGACCATGGAAATGCGTCTCCTGATATATATATTTTTATCAATCCCCCTTTTACCAGTTTTACTTTACCTGAAGATCTGAGTACCATGCTATTGCCAGATTTTCTGTAACCTTTCAGAGAAGACAGGGGCATCAGTAGAAATTGGGTGGGGGAGTATGAATTTGTTGTCTTAGTTTTTTTCCTTCTGCACCAGCAGAATGCCACTGTATTCACATCTAGATCCAATCCATTATTGCATGATTGTTCAATTTCAGTGAATCACTATTAGTCCAGTGTATTTTTAGAAAATGTTTTATAAATAAACAGGCTGTGACTATGAGTAGAGAATGAAGATTTCCAAAGTAGGAATAAACTCATTTACAGAAAAGATTGTGAGAACTTGCTGATGTGATGTGTGAGAATAAAGCTTTCTCTATTACCTTCGTACAATCCTGGAGAATGGATGAAGTAATAGATGTTTTCATACCTCCCCGTTCTTCATAAGGAGGAATAAAAAATGATCAGTACAGAACAATCAATCTAGCATAATGCTTGGGAAGATTCTAATGCATATCTTAAACCAATAGGTTTGTAAACACCTTCAGAAGAATGCGCTAATTATTAAAAATGAAGACCTCATCTTACCAGACTAATATTCCCTACATGATCTGTAGCTGATTACAAGAATGCTATAGATCAGGAATGTATAAAGTGCATGCACATTCCTTTTATAGCCCCAGAAATTCCAGTATGAGTAAAGCTAAAGCTATTGGGCAATTTTTTTTCATTAGGCATTTTGGGGGATTTGGTATGGTTTATTCCATGCTGTAGACATACTATCTTGATTTCAGCTAAGATTTTGATAAAATACTCCTTGACTGTTTGATTAAGAAGTGTGGGCTAGGTGGCATATGTAACAGTTTCTGTTTTTGTTTTTGTTTTGTTTTTTTGCTTTGATTTATATGCCGCCCTTCTCTGGAGACTCAGGGCGGCTTACAATGCGGTAAGCAATAGCCTTTATACTTCTGTATATTTATACAAAGTC
>JANHZT010002852.1:148412-160620 GCA_032468215.1 Stegonotus admiraltiensis | reverse complement strand
GCTGTTCACCGCCCTGGGTCCTTCGGGAGAAGGGCGGTATATAAATAAAATTAATTCTAATTCTAATTCTAATTCTAGTTATGGAAAGTCTGCATCTTTGACTCGAGGATAATATTTAATTACATAATTTCATCTGTAAACCCTAAGTAATTTCTAAGCACAACAAGATAGCATTACATCAATGTAAAATTACATATCATAAAGGGGATATCATAATAAAATGGTGAGTCCAGTTTTAAAACTCAAAACTTTAGAAAAAGGAAGACAATTACTTTCAACCTGCTCTAATCTCTGCATTGGCATAAAAACAAACAACAGCTAATAGTGGTGGATTCCATTGAGTATCAGTTTGGACCTTTAATTCCTGAAATCTCTGCAGTAGGCAGCCTAGATGAGCAAGGAGTGAATCTCCACTTAAAATCCCTTTCTGATTTATTTTAGTTTTTGGTTTTAAAAGAAACATGATGAAGATTTAATGACAAGGTATGAAGGCACATTTTAAAGCAATAAGTGCCTTTTCCAACTGCCTGTCTTTCATTCCTCCCCAGCCTAGGCATGAGTCATTGAACTGCAGCTGCTGTTATTAATACATGGCCCTGCTGCAGCACCTCCAAATGAAGATCTTAAAGCTCTTGAAATTCAATGAAAAGAACTCTGCTGAGACTGGTACTGTTGTTCCCATTTCCCCAAGGGGGAGGGGGGACCAGAGAACAAAAAGGAAAAAATAAGCTCACCTGGATTGAGAAGAGAGGAATAAATTCAAAGTTTTGTGAAGTCAACCCAGTAGTAGGCATCTTTCTAAGACACACACACATCATACTAATTGCACTTTATTAATATGAATTAGTTAATAAATATAATTTACTTGAACTACATTTAACTTAAATTAAATAACTAGAGATTATCATCAGGATGCAAAGTCAGGATGCAGTTATCTCCAGAAATGCAAACATCATTTTTATGTTGGACCAGCTCCAATTCTTTCTCCTAGCACAACACTTTTGTTGAGACCTCAAGAGGTCTTCGTTGGGATTATGCTGAGGTTGGGCTCCTGATGCTGAACACCCTTACTTGAAAGAAAATACCATCTTCGTTGGAGAAAAGAATATTATATATTGCAGTAAAACAAAAATATTAATAACTAATAAGTATGTATATGCTCAGCTACCTAATAAACCTCAGTTATAATATATATACTGTATTAACCATATGAAGAAAAAAAGGATAGTTTGACAATCAAGTAGGCTCTGTTGCTTTTGTGGTCATCATTTGGGCTTTCTGGGTTGTTGGGACCTAGATTTTGATGAAGATCTTGCTTTAGCTATCCTGCTTCAACATCATTGGTTGATCACCACAGTCAAAGAGAGTTAACCCATTCCACAAAATAAGCACTCTGCCTGGACTCTTTTTAAATGTTCTGTAGCAGATAACATTTCATAAATACATTACAAAAAATGCCTAGTTCTCTGGAAAAGACTCTAATCTGGGAAAAGTAAAAAGAAAGAGAAGAAGAGGACAACCAGCAGCAAGGTGGATGGACTTGGTTACAGTAACGCTGAGTGCAACATTGGAAGAGCTGAAGGAGTCAGATCATCATGAAGAAAATATATCTATGTGGTCTAAGAATTGACGATGACTTGGTGGCTCATAAGCAATCATCAATCAATCTTTTAAAGTGTTTTTATATGGTGAAGCATAAATTAGTAATAATCAGTGCCAGTGGACCAGATAGACATGTCTCTTTAACTAAAATACAGAAATAATATCTTTCCAACTCGAGAAATTATAATAACTGTAAACAATATCTATGATTACCAAATTTAAAAAGAGAAACCATTCAATTTATATGCATATTGAGCAACCTTATTTTTCCATAATGTTCTTGTAAATCTGTTCAACAGTTTTTTGTAGAGTAGCCTCCTTGTGAAACTCTTTGATCCCTTTCAATGAAAAACAGAAACCTCAAGAGTCTAGACTAGTGTACTTGGGGGAACTAACGCTCCCAAATGCCAACCCATTTCCCTTTCTTTGTTAAAAAAAAGTTTCATGGCCCTCTGTACAATGATTCATATTCATTTCAACCCTTTTTTGAGTATCAGTAAAGTTAAAATGGATACTTAGAAATATTATATCTTTGGGAAGTATATTTTTTGCGGTGGTGGGGGAGGATATATAATTCTAACCATGTGATTACAGCAAGTTAATGCTGTTGATTGAGATATTCTGAACTATTCCAAAGTGCCCTCTTTGATTCATCAGAATCATCCCTAACTTTATTTTCAATTGTATTTTCATTCATCATTCATTTGTGCTTCCATTTACAGATTCAGAATTTAATTTCTTTCCTGAGCCTCATGCCAATCCAAAACAAGATTTTCTACTAAAAAATCAGAAACCACAAACTGCAGTTCAAGTTTGTTAAAACATCCATGATATTTATGTTTTATCTGTTACTTAATACTAACAATCTTGCAGAAATATGCACAATACCATAATTGCATCACAATTTCTCCCCTTTCTAAAAATTCTGATTGGATTGAAATGATGGAAATACAACAGGATCCTCTATCATAGGGCCCTCTAGGTATGTTGGAGTACAAAACCATGTACCCAACTAGAATTCATTGGAAATATTACATTACTGCCTTAAATTTCATTACATAACGAGCTAAAGTTTGTTCATTTAGCATTCATTTAAATTCTAAATCCCTTTCTCAATTTCATTGGTTGATTTCACCAATTAACTAATTAACTTTGGATTTTCTAAAAAAAAACATTCCTTTGCTTATGCAAATTTGTGCTTTCCTTTCAGGATATATAAATGAAATAATGTTTGTAAGTTTAAGCAATATTTATCAAAACTTTGGTGTAAATTATATTTCAACCGCCATTTTAAAAATAGCCATGGCATTTAACTAAAACTTTCAAACCTTCATATGAAAGATCTGAACAATAATCAAGTCATTCATAAAGTTCTCAGACTCAAGGAGTAAATTCTGCTTTCATATTTGCAATAAAAAGAGAATTAGTCAAGATAAAAAAGGGGAGCATAGTAAAAAAATGTCAGGAAGAACAGGAGACTGCTAAGAACTTGAAAGAAAAGGTACATTTTGAGAGGACCTTCTCGTTCTCCAAAATATTACTACCCCATATTTCAGGCATGGCTAACCTTTTCCAGACAGAGTGCCCAAAGTGTGCATGCACACAAATGCTCATGTGCCTGGCCAAACCCCCAAAATGCAATACACAATGAACCCACACACATGCGCATATGCCCCTGCACGTGTCCCACCACCTGCACATGCATGTGCCCCCTGCATGTGACCCACGCCCCTGTGCATGCATGCATGCCCCCCTGCACATACCCTGCTCCCCACACATACATGGTAGAGACCCAATGACCAGCTGGCAGGAGGGCACACACATGCACGGCGGAATTGAACTGGGGAGATGGCTCACGTGCCCACAGAGAGGGTGCTGCATGCCACCTGTGGCATGTGTGCCATAGGTTCACCATCATGACCATAGTTCTCTCAGGAGACAAAGCAGCCAACAAATAATTAAAACCAAAATCAGAAAAATCACTTTATATAATTAAAGTATCTAAGCTTTGTACTTAAAAATTGAAAAGATTAGAATGGCAGTGAAGTACATATGGGGATGCTTATTGACCCAGTGACAATATTTGGCATGTGAAGCAAGTCTTGGTGTATTTGGGTCTTTTCCCGTGTAAGATTGAGGGTGTCTTGGCAACGTTTCGACGAGGTCTCACTCGTCATCTTCAGGCTGGTGCCTGAAGACCTGAATACATCAAGACTTGCAGATAGATAGATAGATAGATAGATAGATAGATAGATAGATAGATAGATAGATAGACAGGGATAGATATATAGATATATAGATATATAGATATATAGATATATAGATATATAGATATATAAATTAAAGAATATAAGAGTACAATAAATCAAAGGAACACCATAAAAAGGATAGCAAACAGTACTGAGATTATTTTAAGTCAAAATGGAACAATTTAAACTAGATTGAATAAGAAAATAGAAACAAAAGGATGTCAGAAAGGAGAAATATGGTTAGCATGTGTTATGGGGAAAAATAATCAGAATAAATATAAAAAAAGATACAATAGCTATTCTAGACTAATATGTGTGCATATAGTCCTGCACAGAAAACAAGATGATGACTTTTGTAACAAAATTTAAAATTTAGAAATTTGGAATAAAGGGTCAATAAAGAAACATGCAGAAGAAAAAAATGATCCAGGAATTCATTGCTGAATAAATTCAACTGTTGAAAGAATATAAGCCAAAATAACAAAAAATAAAATAAAAATAAAGACGAGGATAATGAAAAGAAAAGCAGTTTAATTGGTTGTGTTTTCCTAAAATGGTCATTTTAAAAAGTGACTGCTGATAGATCCATTTTTATCATAATTATTGTTTTGTTATTCATCATTACCATAATCACCCAAAGTGATGGCATTCTTCTTCACCAGTGGATATCACAGTAAACACTGAGGACAGATGGAAACAAAAGCTGAATATTTACATATTTAAGATAGAATCTCAGCATGGAAAAGGGAAGGCATACTTGTCTTCAGCACTGCTGCAACAGGCATGAGATGGGCAGTTATACTGTTAGCATGCTAAGCCTTTCAAACTTCATAGTCATGTATTCACACAAATATTGTCTTGATACTTTTTCTGTTTCAGACATTCTAAGACACCTGAACTGGGCTTGCGTGTATACAAAACACATTCACCCTTCCATGTACTAATAATCTTTGTCTTGGACCTTTGGTGCAACCATTTTATTGCCTGCTGAACAGGGGTGGGTTCTACTTACCTTTACTACCAGTTCACAATGGAAGCGCGTACGAGCTTCTGCGCATGCGCAGATCACGCATGATGATGTTGTGGCAGGTGGGCGGGGCCTCCAGCCGGTTTTACTACCTGTTCTATTGAACCGGATACCACTGCTGCTGAAGCATGACAAAGAGCAGTGGCAACGTGGCATAGTCTTTCTTCCAAGAAAAGAATTTTTTTTTTCAAACATCTTCTAAAAATCATTTAAAATGGGAGGTGTGATTCAGAGGTCGGTTTCAGCAAGTTCTGACCAGTTCTGGAGAATCAATAGTGGAAATTTTGAGTAGTTTGGAGAATCGGTAGTAAAAATTCTGACTGGCCCCTCCCCCATCTATTCTCTGCCTCCCAAGTCCCAGCTGATTGGGAGGAAATGGGGATTTTGCAGTATCCTTCCCCTGGATTGGGGAGGAAATAGAGATTTTACAGTATCCTTCCCTTGCCATGTCCAATCCACGCCCACCAAGCCATGCCACACCCACCAAGCCACGCCACACCCACCAAGCCACGCCCACAGAACAGGTAGTAAAACAATTGAAACCCACCACTGGTGTGATTTACAAACTGGTCTATCTATCTACCATCTATCAATCATCTGTCTATCCATCCTTCTATCTAGTTTTCTATCTATCCAGCTAGCCAAGTAACCATCCATTTATCCATCTATCATCTATCTATCTACCTACCTTTGGAGATGAGTGAACTCAAAACTATTTTTTCCTCAAATCCTTGTTTGGCACTTTAATACTGTTACCTATTCATCTCTTTCAGCAATGGTAATGGTAATTCAAACATTTAAGAATCTTCCAGTTAAAATTTTCTCTACTGTTAAGTATCAAGTTATAATATTCTTGGTCTGCATTATGGGGTGTTACTGCTACCTGCTCAGTCCCAGTGGTGGGCTGCTGCCTGTTTGAACGGGGTCAGGTGAACCAGTAGTTCCAACCAACAGCTGGGCCTGCCCATCCGCCCTGGCGCTATCATGTCCTATGTAATCACAGGTTTTTTGATGCCGCATGCATGCACAAAAGGTGCACATGCTCACATTTTCAGTTCTGGGGGAACCGGTTGTTACAGTATGTGACACCCACCTCTGCTCAGTCCCTATGATCACACCATTCCTATAATTCAACAGAAAGGGACCATAGTATATTGCAAAGCCGTAATACATGCTACTTTCTTCCCTGCCTTAGGCAAATATTCTGCCCTATACCAGGTTAGATGGCATTTATCTTGCCACTGATCTCCCTGGTGGTAGACTTCACTGTTTGTTCTAGCCTATTAAAAATGTAAGAACAGTATCCTTTTATACAGCTGATGAGTCAATGTTATGATTATTTCAGACATTGTATAACATCATTGATCTTCTTGGTGCAGTCTGATTGTGTGACATGTTTAACTGTTATTTTGTTACTTTGAAAGTAATTCATTTACTTTGATTCATAAAGTGATTAAATTCATTGATTGTTGTTTCTCTCTTTTAGAATGGGAGGAAAATTCACTAATCATATTATTCACATGGTTACACTTAACATATTATTCAAAATTACGCTTAACTGTATTGGTACTTGCAGTGACAACAGTGCATAATTCATCACAGCTGGGAAATCTGTTTTCCTACTTGTGAAGTTAGCAACCCTCAACAAATAGAAGAGGCTCTCCACTCCAGGTATTTGCCCTCTAACTGATTATTGAAATAGATCACTGACTTCTTGCCTGCTTGGATAATTTGTTCTAAGGATGAGCAAGGCATAGCCGGTAGAGAAAGGAAATTTATGTTGTGCTACATTACTTTGCACTGTTAATTAATTGTTCCCCATTTCTGATGTCATCTTGTGCTGCGATACTGAATCATGGTCACACAGCTTATGTAATAGCAGTATATTTTATAGGTCCCTATAAAAGTACACAAATAATAAATTAATATTTGCATATTTTAAGTCTCTGTAAAAAATGATTTGCCATGGTTATAAATAATTGCTAGTGTTCCACTTCTTTCCAGAATCCCTACTCTGACCATGTTAGTCATTTTAAAAAAAACATAAACGAGTGTAACCAAAGAAACAATGATGATAAAAGAAATTACTTCCCACTCTTAAATACTTAAAAAGGGTTGCTCCTGCTCTAATCACAAGATTTATTCTTGGTACTCACCAGCTTTCCTAGTAGTTGAAAAATTGAATTTCTTTTGAGTGTTCCTATTGTGCTTTATATGGTTGCGGAACAAACTGAAATCTCAACTTAATGATGCTCCAGATCTGACAAAACCAAACGGCTTATCTTGAGACTCAAAGAATCTGTCCAAATTACCCTACTTTGCCTCTGGATTCAGAGATAATAACAATCTGATGCAACTAGTTTCCTAAACTCAGTTGATGCCATTGTTAACTAGCAAATGTTGCAACAAGAGTAAAGATACATAGCAGCCTTTATATTGTCAAGGACTCTGTTTGGAGAAATATATAACAAGCTCAGAGTTATTCAGGCGTAGGTTCTACCTACCTTTACTACCGGTTCGCAGTGGGGCCGTGCGCGCACTCTTCTGTGCATGCGCAGAAGTGTGTTAATGATGTCAGGGTTGGTGGGCGGAGCCTCCTGCCAGTTTTACTACTGGTTCTATAGAACCAGTGCGAACCAGGGGCAACCCACCACTGGAGTCATTGTATACTCTGTATATTTTCAGAAAGTTTGGAAAGTGAAAAGGATAAATTCTAAGATATCCTTGTATGTTTTTAAGGCATTGTCCCTTTCTGTCAAATATCTAAAGCATTGTTAAAAAGGAATAACCAAGGACAGACACACATTATACTAGTTTTTACATACAAGCCCAAACATAATATAAAGCCATTCCTCCTAAAATTTACCTTTTCCCAAACTAATGTTTGACTTCTATTCTCCTCGAGAACTGATAATCAATCCCTCACATTCAGTATATGGAATAGTATACTAGGAGTAGTATATTCCTCCTAGTATATTACTCCATATACTACTCTACACTATATCTGAATATTTTGTGCATAGCTGAATGCAAGCTTACTCAGTTTATTATTTTCAGCTTAAGATGTGAACCAAAACATACTTATTCAAAATGTCCACATTTTTTCTGTCTGATTTTTCCAATTTTTTTTTATAAAAAATGTATTTTAGAAAAAAAACCATATAAAGATGCATATAGTAGATTTAGAAAAATCTATTATATTGGGGAAAATGCTTCATAAATTGTATAACAAGTAAAATTATATACAGTGTAAACTTCAAAGTAACATATCTTGATTTCACTTATTTTCATTGTAAACCTGATTTACATATTACATTTAAATTTCATGATAGAGAGAGAGGGAGAGATGAAAGAGAGAGAAGGAAGGAGGGAGGGAGATAGAGCACTTTGTTGGGTGATAGTTTCTCTTATTTAGTATGATTCTTCATATCTTAGTGGCAATCATAATAAGTTATCTCATATATTTTCTGGGTTTTTTATTTATATATATATATACACAAATATACACATACACATACACATACATATACATCAGTGGTGGGTTGCCCTCAGTTCAGACCAGTTCGCAAGAACCGGTAGTAAAACTGGCAAGAGGCTCTGCCCACTGACTCAGACGTCATCTGAAGTCATCTGTGCATGTGCAGAAGAGAGCGCAAGCGGGCACGATATGAACTGGTAGTAAAGGTAACTAGAACCGACCCCTGATATACATCTCACTTGATAGAATGGGGAAAAGTAAGTTGACTTTCAAGATAGTTTCAAGATTAGAAAGCCTAGGTTGCATAGAATAATATGAGTATGCTTGGAGGAAATGGCTGCACTCATGGCATTATTGGACCAAATGAGCCAACATTATCAGAAGTGTCCATACCATTAGCAGGTTATACTATATATGGCATGGATGCAAATAAGTCTTGCATATCTCTTCCATCATTAAAAATCATGTGTTATCTCCAAGAGTGATCAAAATTTCATGTGGTGATGACAGCAATATAGAAGACTATAATGTGGAACGTAAGAGCATGCTGGAGATCATGGATTAGTGAAATAATGAAAGGAGGGAGGGAGGGAAGAAAATAGGAAGGAAGTGAGTGAAGATTATCTGATTTTGTGGGGAGCACATGATCAAGGCCCGCAAGGAAGTTAACAAATTAGGTTTCATTATAAATTATTTCACCATAAATGAAAAGGTAAAATGAATTTCAGAAAGTAACAAATGCTGTTGTCTTGGGTTTATATGAAAGAAGAATTCATAACTTGGAGATAGTTCTGTGGTACTTTGTTATACAGAAGTTAGATATATCAAGTGAAACATAAAAGTAAGTTGCATGCAACAAGAATGGAATGGTTAAGAAGTGAATATGGCAAAACAAGAAAAAGATAGGTCACGAATAAATATGGACTGTACTGTATACAAAACTAAGCAACCAGTACAAAAGAAATATATAGAGTTAATTTAGTCATATGGAAAGACAAACCGAGGATCAAATTGCAAATTACATAAATGAAAAAATAATGAATGGATTGAGAAAAAATGGGACATTCATTATGATTAATGAAACTGATAAGATAAACCTGAAGAAGAGTAAAAGTTATAAAGTTCAAAAGACAATGCATGAGAGGCTATATGGATGTATTAGAAGCAAAGATGGATAGAAAATATAGTCAGTGATGTTGACATAAGCTATTTCTATGTTTCTTTTTCTTTTTTTAACCTCAAACCTTGTTTCTTTGTCTTACTGATTCTCCACCAGTAATAATATGGATTGAAGAAACTGTTTCAGAACATTTATTCTTCTGAATGAAAAATATGGGCAGTCTAGTCCATGACAACTAATCTCTGTCACTTTTGACATTGGTGACTAATTAAGACTTTATGTTTTGTGTGTTTACCTGTTTTGATGTTAGACTGCACAGGGTTAGGGAAGGCAAACCCTTCTTCACCTGTTGGTCTCCCTATTTTATTCTCATAAAAGGATCAAATTAGATTCAGGATGAAGTTGGTCTATTTCATTGACATTTTTTCAAGCTAGTTATCATATTGCTTTTTTGCCTTCTGAACCTTATGCATTTATAGTTTTCCAGGTTTCAGGTTTTATCTAAAGAAGTTATATTAAGATCCTATAGAAGCGAGAGATGAAGCAGCTTGTCTTTAAAAGAAAAGAAATTGTTTGTTTGTTTTTAATGAAGAAGGAGGAATATCATCTTCTCTTTTAAATCCATCAGTAAAGTATCCCCAGAATACTGGCTAGAAGTCTGCACATCATCATCAACAACAACATTATCATTTCCAATTTTTATCCTGCCTTCTGACTATGGAACATGGTTATTGTTGGAGGGTTAGAAGATGGATTGGTACATTATCTTCTATGTCCACACTTTCTTTTAATATTTCTGAAATCGCTTTTAAAAATACATATACCTTGGTTGCGCAGCGGACTAAAGTGCTCTTAAGTAGCACTTAGCTGCCAGCTGCCTGCAATTACTGCGAGTTCAAATCTCACCAGGCTCAAGGTTGACTCAGCCTTCCATCCTTCTGAGGTAGGTAAAATGAGGAGCCAGATTGTGGGGGCAATAAGCTGACTTTGTATAAAAAAGAACACTGCTTGCGGGGGCAGAAAGCCCTACTAATCAGGTATACAAAAGTATGAAGGCTATTGCTTAATGCATTGTAAGCCACCCTGAATCTCCGGAGATGGGCAGCATATAAATCGAACCAATAAATAAATATCCTACAACATGGCAAAAATGAACATTTTAGGCATTAAATCAGTTTATCACTGACTTGGCATTATCATGAGCAATGTTTTATGAAAAATAATATTAGCAAATGTTCATAATCAATGGCCTTCTTTCCAATTGCAAACATAAATGTAATTGAGTAAGAAGGAATTTCAGCTAAACCTCAAGGTGATGAGGCAAAATTCTACCATCTTCTACTTCCATTTTTCCTTCATTAAATCTTGGAGCTCCAGGGATTGTTTTTTTATTATTAAAAAGGGGGAAAGAAAAAGAAATGGGGGGGAAAATCCTGCATGTGACTCACTTAAAGTATTAGACATTTTTATCTGTAACAATATAATCTGCTTTGTTGAACATAGTTTAATTCCAGCATGGTTGTTTTATATTTTATATTTCTATTTTTCAGGATGAAAAAAGAGCACTAAAATTAAATATAAAGAAGGTAAAACTAATCAGAACAGGTAGGACAACCAGCCTTAGAAATATCAAAATATAAGAGTAAAGAAACAAGCAGTCAGCAATTATGCTGCAGACTAGCCCTTGAAAACTATATTCAAATGCTCTGATTTTTCTATACATTGTCAGCTGCCCCCTTATGCTTTGCTTGTACTTTGCTACCATGCGATGAAAGTCTGCCATGAAGTGGAGGGAGAGGAAATGATGGGAGAGACGATGTCTGGGGGAAACTGAAAGCTGTACTACCTCGGGAAGCTGCTCCAAGGTCATATAACTGGAAGAAGAAGGGAGATACATGCCAACTCAAGCTCAGACTGACGGTTATGAAAACATCTTGGGCAGGCCATGCTATTCCCTGTGACACTTTATGAAAGCAAAGGTTGGATTTTAAAGAGGCAAGATATGATGCTTTTGAACTTTAGTATTGGAGAAGACTCCTGAAAATACAGTGGACAGCCAAGAAAACAAGCAAATGGCTGATTGAACAAATCAATACAGAGTTGTCATTAGGGCATAAATGACTAGGTTCACATATCTTACCTTGGACACATTATGCAAAGATCTAACTCTTTCAAAGTCCTGGGAAAGGTGGAAGGGAAGGGGAGCAGATGTTGATCAGCAGCAACATGGATGAACTCAGTTACATTGCCAATGAGTGCACTGTTGGAAGACCTGAAAGACCAGGTTAGAGACAAGATGTTGTAGATAAAATTCATCTATGTGGTCACTAAAAGTTAAAAATAACTTGATGGGACCTAATCAACTTTCAGAAAAAATGATATGAAATAGATTTTCAGAAAAAAATAATTCCCAGTTGAATATGAAGACATGAAAGTGATACAGTCCAATAAAAAAAATATTGCTTCTTGATTTAGTATAATATGGTACCATATTTAATTACATAATTAATAATATCCCTTAAAGATACCAGATCTGTGCAGTTAAATTCTGGACAAGAGCTCTATGGGTAGATTTTTCAATATTACTTTGGTGCCATCTACACAGAATTAGTAGCCCCACTATTCCTAAATCTCAATTCCCATGGGTGATTTTAAAAGCTCCCAGTTCAAAAAGTCAGGCTGGGATGTGAACATAACACATATTCCTGTTAGTACAATTGTCTTGTTTCAAA
>JANHZT010002852.1:117581-127657 GCA_032468215.1 Stegonotus admiraltiensis | reverse complement strand
GCTATCCCTTCGAGTTGTTAGCTGCGTCCTGGGTGCGCAGGATCCTAGCAGCGGGGCCTGGGATGGGGGATGGAAAGAGGCCAGCAGAAAGCTTCGGTGCGGGGGTATGTTTTGTTTAGCAACGGGTCGGGCAACTTTGGGGAAAGCGAGTGTTTTCTCGATCTAGATCTAGCCACCGTTGTGGGTTAGCTGTCGACTGAGGTAAGCCAAAGGCTGGCACAGATCGCCTCCCCCCCCCGTACGCGTGTGTGAGCGTGCCCCCCCCCGGCTCTTGTAATGGGGGGGACCGGTTAGCTGCTCTTTGCCGAGTTTATATTATCTTGCTTGCTGATCTGGGTGCGCCGAAGAAGAAAGGCAAGGTAGGAGAGAGAGAGAGAGAGGCTGCAGGCGCGATTTCACTCCGCGGAGTTGAGGCGACCCGTCGGGGTGCCTTCGGGTTTGCCCTTTGCATGTTCTTGAGCGCCCGCAAGATGCCTCTTGGGGGTGTGTGGGGGCGGCGGGAAGGGTGAATCTCTTCTGGAAGCGCAGAGAGAGAGGGATCGCGCGGGGTGACCCTTAAGGTGGCAAAACGGCGACCGACTGACGGAGCCGGAGCTTGGAAACGAGCGCCGGCTCTCAAACTCGGCTCGGCTCAGGAGGCTTTCCCGTGCCTTCGGGTGCTTGCCTTCACGTGACGTACGTTCTTCCAAAGAGCCTCCCGTGCTACGAAGTTGCCAGTTATTTTCTGGGAAAGCAGGGAGTCGCTAAAGCCTCGGCTGCCTCAGAATCAACCCTCGGAAACTCCATTCCCTTCCAGGCTTCCTTTGCTCCCTTTCTCGCGCGCTCCCTCCTCCCCCTTTCCTCTTTCGATTCTTCCTACGTAGAAATGTAGCTAAGAATATTTTAGTCCCCGGGCTAAAAATAAGCTCTGGAAAGTCAGCAGTTTGGAAGCCGCGCGAGCTGCTGCTGCTGCTGCCGCCGCCGCCGCCGCTCGCAGGTAGAGCTGCTTTGTGTATGAGCGCGCGGCGGTGATGGGGCGTCCCCCTCTGGTTCATCCCGATTTTAATCTAGCGGGTGGCTTTTTTTCCCTCTCTCTCTCCATTTCCCCGCCCGAAGAAGCGTTTTGACTCATTGCAGGGATCCCGGTTGGGGAGCTGAGGTTGGCTGCTCTCCCGAGTCCGTTACCCGCCCGCGAACACTGGGGCCCCGCTGAGGGGCCGCTGAGGGGCGGCAATCCGCAGCCTCCAGAGGAAAGCAGCCCGACAAGTCAGGGCACCATTTGCCTCGGTCACAAGCCGCGCTTCTCTTTTCACTCACACACCACCACCACCACCACCCCGACTTGCAAACTGTCCGGAGATGTAATTGGCCAGGCGAGATTGACGAGCGAGGGCGACTCCGGCGAGAGGATCAGCCCCTTCCCCTCAGCTTCAGACCAGGCGCGGCGCCCAGGAAAGAGGGTGTTTCCGCCTCGCAGGCCTCCTCCTTTGTTCCTGGTTCAACTCCGCCGGCCTGGCTCGCTGCGTGAGGCCAGAGCTCCCTCCCGCCTCCTCCTCCTCCTCCTCCTCCCTCCTTGTTCCCGCTGCAGCTTCTCTGGCCGCGCGGCTCTTTCGTCGGCGCGTTTGCGAACACGTAGCTAAGGGGAGAAGGGAGAATCCCGAGCAGTCAGGCTTGGCGCGGAGGAGGAGGAGGAGGGGACGGTGATTCGCCACAGGGTGTGGCTGGCGGAGGAGGAAGGCTGCCCACGCACGCTTCGCCCGGGGGATCTGGGGGTTCCTTTCCCCCGCCGAAAGGTGTGGCGCTGGACCGGCTTCCCGGGCGGCCTGGACCACAGCAAAAGAGGGGAAGGCGTCGTGGGGAGTTGTGTGCGTCGTGGGGAGGTGGGGGTTGGGGGGTTGGGGTAGGATTTCGGTTCTGTCTGATGCAATCTAAACGTGCTGCAAAGGAACTCCGAAAGCAGGAGTATTACCAGCACGTCCCACCTGCCCAGCTGGCGCGCCTTTAAATACGGATCTGCGGGGCTGAGGAAGCTTTCAAGAGAAGATTCGCGGCCCGCAGTTAAAGGCGCCGCGCGGAATTCTCAGCCTCCCGCGCCCCCTTTCTCTCCCGCCCTTCTCCGATGTCTTAATTTGCGCTTGTAGGGAAAGAAAAGTAAATATTGTGACATTCGCCACTGGAATGATTGATGGGAGTGGGGTGGGCTGGAGGTAGGGGAGCGGAGAGTCTCAATAACAAGAGTCCACTTTACAACTGCGCGCGTGTGTGTGTGCGCGCGCGCCCCCCTCCGTCCGTGTGTGTGTGTGAGGCAAAATCTGCCTTTGGTTATTAAGGTGCCAGCTTGAGGAGAGCTCTGGCCTTTTCCGACTGTCATCCAGTTCACACGTTTACCTGGGAATAAGTCCCACTGAAGTTATTGGGGCTTTCTTCTGAATAAAGGTACAGTGTCAGGTGGTACCGTGGATGGAGTTAGCAAGTTAAATGACAGCTGTAGTTTTGAGTAAATGGGAGGACAGGGAGAAACGGCCTTCAGCTGTTCAGACTTACCCTAGTCATTTCCAGCTTTTCTAGCCCAGCTGTCACATCCTCTTGGCTAAGAAATTAAATGGACTTTATAAATGAAGCAATCAATAAATGGGATTGATTATGTAGCCAAGCTGAAACTGGACCCACAAGCTAGCTGATGTTTCAACTTTTGTGAATGCATTAATTCTCATGAATCACAAACCTGGCTGTGAATCCTCATAAAAAATACCTTGGGGAAAGTCATCAATACAAACAATACGTTTATCTGGGGAGGAACTGAGGATACGAAAGAGTGATATACTAAGACTTAAACAAACCTGGCAGGTTGCCCCACAGAATCTTATATTTCAGATGTATGAGAATGCATTGTGAGAGAGAACAGAAATGCAGCATGCTTATTCCCAGAGGCTGATACTAGTTAAGTAGCCCACAGAGCCTAATATTGAACCCATTTTACAACTAAGCCATGATGAAGCCCTTGTTCCAATTGACTCCCAAAGGTGGGCTGGGATTGGTACTGATGTTACTCATATCTACTTTGCCAAGCAAATGATGATAGGCCAAGGACTGTCTTGTTACAGCAAACCCAGTATCTGATGTCAATCAATAGAATAACTTTGAACATGCATAACATAACAGTTATCATCTCTTGGATGAACAACTTCCCAACTGCTGCAACAGCAATGGATATTTGGGGTGCTAGCTATGATTAATTGTTCAACCTTGGAAGACCCTTCCCTCTGAAAAAAGGGAAATGATTTGAATATGTCTATTTGAATTCTGGATTCTGCTCAACTCACAGCACTAAACTTCCATGTTTAATTCTTTTATCTGATAATTAACTTTGAAACCAGTTTTGTTTGAAATAAGGCCAGCATGAATAAGAATTTAAAGCAGCAATCGCAATAGCACTTTTTAGCAGTTTATAGAGTCAGCATATTGCCCCCATCTGGGTCTTCATTTTACTGACCTCGGAAGGATGGAAGGCTGAGTCAACCTTCAGCTGGTTAGGATCAAACTCCTGGCAGTGAGCTGAATTAGCATTCTAACAATTGTGCCACCATGGCTCCTACTGTGTAACCATGGTTATTTAGTATCTATTTTTAATTCTAGTCTTTCAGGAGCCACTTTACAGCATTAGCCTTCTCTAGTTTATTAAGTGTAGCATTCATTAATTCCAGTCACTTGAAGCTTTTCTTACAATATTCAACTTAAGTCCATTAGTAGAAACTCCTCCTATTGGACATGCTACCCAATGGGTCCTTGGGTCGAGGACAACTCGCTACAGCCAACTCGCCAAGCCAGCTCACCGTGGGACAATTCACCATGGCCAACTCGTTGCAGGGCAACTCACCTCAGGACAAGAGTTACACTAATATTGAAGAAATGGTGGCATAGAATCATAAAGAAAGGATGCCAAAGGAGGGACAAAATGAAATGTGAATGACAAAAATTAAAATATTTGTTAAATTATTTTAATTAAATTGTCATGTGACAAGTTGTCCCGTGGCGAGTTAGCCATGGCAAGTTGTCCCACAATGGGCTGGCCATGGTGAGTTGGCCAATTGACTGGCAAATTGTATAGAGGCAACATATCTCTGAATGCTAGATGTTGAAGATGAACAGCAAAAATAGTTAAATGTCAAGCCATGCCATTATGTTATTACAAATGTAGGTGTGAAGCATGATGTAGGCAGTATGTACACATATATGCAAGAGCAGCATAATGCCCCATTAATTCAGATCAACGGCCCGGCCCCTTCAGTACTGTATAGTTTCTTACCTAGAAACAAGTATCATAGAATACATCAGTGCTTACTCCTGCAAAAATTCAATTTGTAAAATCTTGAGAATTTCTTTAAGTATATCCAGGCATTCTTCCAAGGAATTTCATCATTTAAACTATTAGTGTGAAATAGGAACACCATCAAAGAAAAAGAAATTATCCAGGCTGTGTCCAAAACAACACAGCATTGAATTATATATTACATAACATTATTTCTATCCATGACCTGAAACTGTAGGATTGGGCAGTCTGCAAATATTGTATTATAAATAATTGTTTATTAAATAAATGATGGGATTCACTGTTGCAAAATATTGGACTGGCTATTATACCACATGGTATTTAAAATTATTAATTAAATGGCTAAAATACAGACATATCAATAACTGATAATTATGAATAAAACCCAATATTCAGAAATATAGATATACTATAGTATATCTCTAAATTTCAGCACTTTAAAAGTTTATAAAACAACTTGTCCACTTTTGAAACTGGCTGTTTGGATAATACATATTTTTGATTGATCCAGTACGGTTATTATGTTTAAATGCAGAAATGGGCTTCTGTTGTCTTCTAGTTCCCAACAATCCTGAGTAAAATAGTATAATATTATGAAACAAGGAATCCAGCATCTGGAGATCTATCACTCCCTCATACTTGATCTAATACAACAAAATCTCAAATTACCATTCCAGTGCACGATATATAATGAAAATGTATACTTCACATACAGTTAGAAACAATCATTTAGCTCATCAAATGCAACCACTCGTTCAATGCAGAAATTCAGATTAAAATATGCTAGATACATAGCTGTCCATCCTCTGCTTAAACATAACCAATAAAAAGGAGCAGCCACATGCTTTCTTTTGAACTACATAACACTGCTGGTTTGTATTCCATATTCAATCAATATTCCAAGATCATCTCACAGGTAGTATTTCCAAGGGATTCCTCATACTTGGTATATTTTCAATAATTATTTTAATGGGTGGACAAGGCGGTTCACTGAGGAAGGAGAGATGGGATGTGAGAGGCTGCAAATATACACAAATTGGAAGGTACCAGTGCCAATCACAATCTGTTCAATCACTATTTCTGTGAATGAGACACAGCCTTCCTATATCCCTGCCCATTCTCTATTAGCAATCATTCAAGACCCCTCTTGGCATGCTGGAATTATCCATGGAGCTAGTAACAAAATAAATGGGTTGGTTCTGGACTGTAAACCTATAGCAGGTTATCAGTCTTGGAATCAATATGTACAAGACCATTTTCCTGAGTTGTGCACATTTATATAAAATCTGTACTGTACCAAGATATAAACAATGCATGTGATTATGAAATTGTTTAGGATATAAGGACTGACTATGCAATAATTGTTATTACACTTTTTAATTAAAAGTTTTTACAAATAATTATTTGCAGACCTTAGCTGTGTGTGCGTCCTCCCTTGAGATTACAATCAGTATAGTGCATTAGTTCATTTGATTCTAAAAACACAAGAGCATATGGAAAGAATGCTATCTAGCTCAAAAATAAATGATGTGATTTGAACAGTTTATTATCTTTGTGATTACTTTAAGCATTACTTAGATCTACAATTACTCTATCCCAGTTAATTCCCATCCTAGATAAGTTTGTGTCTTTAAATGTTGTGCTCTTTCCTTTATTTTCTTTCTGTATTTTGGCAGGATTTTCAGTTGAGCATATTTAGAATCCATGTAATGTGCTAAGAGAGACTGAATCATTTCAAACTTGAAAGGAGTTGAATTGAGTTGTAAATTCAACATTGCTGACTTTATTCAATTTCTCTTACAAATAATAGAGCTGTGGTTTTCTATGAGGCATGGATTGGCCACAGATTGAGAAAAAAATGTACAGCTATATTTTTCATGCTGAATTTAAGACTAGACTATTTAATTGAGTCATTGTAAGATATACTTGTCTCACATGCTGAAAACAGAGATAACCAAGTTTTTTGTATAAGATATACTTCCCCACCCCCAAAAAAGTGGGTGAAAATTGTGGTGCATCTGATAAAGTGAATGTTGCTAAAATCCCGCCCACCTTCTGGCCCCCACTCTTTGGCCATTTTTGGCCTCCGTGCATCAGGTTTTGGCCTTTGCACACCCCATTTTTGGCCTCTGTGCACCACAGTTTTGGCTGGTTCCAAGTGGCAGGGTTCAGCGGTGGTGGCAATTCCTGCCAGCTGGAACTGGCAAAAGTGATGCACAGAGGCCAAAAATGAGGCATGCAAAGGCCAAAAATGCAACACACAGAGGCGGTGATCAGCGGCGATGTGCTGTGGTGATCCCCGTAGCCTGGAACAGCTCTAAAATGGAGCATGCTAAGGCCAAAAACATGATGTGTAGAGGCCAAAAATGTGACATATGGAGGCAGCGATGGACTCTGGCAATCCCCACAGCCTGGAACAGCTGATTGGCAGTATTCCGGGAGGGTGATCCAACCGCCAATTGTGCTGAATCAGGCTGCAATAACCTGCTGAAGCTGACCAGGCTGTTTGTTGTTTGCTGCAAGGATGCTTGCCAGGTGAATGCCAATGCTGGTAGGCAGAGGCAGAATTTTTTTTCTTGTTTTTCTCCCCAAAAACTAATATGCTTCTTATACTCTGGAGCATCTTATACTCCAAAAAATACGGTAGTATTTTTCAAACTTCCTATTTAGAGGAAAACCAATTCAGAAGAATATGTATTGAGGAACTAATGTTGGTATATCATGGCATCTCTATGAAGACAATGGGGTGCAAATTAATTGCACATGGAGCAAATACTAGGCCTGTTGGACTTCATTATTGTCTCACATATCCTGATAGCATATCCAATAGTATTTTCTGTACATTGTAGAGTCAGCTTGATAGTTTGGGGTCATCTGAGTTTCAGAAGAGTTTATCCATAATTACTAAAACAGTAGTGTGAAGTTAATATACTTTCCCACATAAACATATTTATTAGTAGCCATAATAAAATGTAAATAATGCATACTATGTCTTTGTCACAGACAGCTATTATGATCGGTATTATGATCATCACAATGCAAGAAGGACAATATTGAATCAAAGGAAAAAAATCCATCTTATCTATCCTTCCACAATGGTTAGTGGCTGCTATAAGATGCCTACAAGGAAAAAAACAGTACAGTATCAGCTGATACCCACCAATTGGCATTCACTGACATACTGCTCTAAAAGTGGAGGAGATATATAGTCATCACAAATAGTAGTTATTAATATTCATGTGAATTTGCCCTTTTCAAATCTTCCAAATTGATGGCCCTGAATAATCTTGTGATTGGCTAATTCTGTGCTGTGTGCGGATGTATTTCCTTCTTCTCACCTTTTAAATTCATTGGATAACCTAAGTTGTAATATATTCTCTTTGATCCATTTTTAACTTATGCATAATTTAGAACAACTCTCCATCATTTTTAAAGCTGAAAGATTGTAACAATTCCTGATAGAGGAATAATTCCATTTCCTGATATTGGGGTTGTTTCATTAAATTTGATGGTAGTTTTATATCTATTCCTTTTTTCTAAAAACACTTGACATTGGTTGGTTGGTTGGTTGGTTGGTTGGTTGGTTGAAAAAGACTTGTATCACAGTTGATATTGTAACCACAACCCAACTCACAAAGCAGTAAAATACAGCCATTCCCAAACAATCAAAATGAAAACTCAGTAAAAACTCATGGTACCGTGGGGCAGCACTCTCCCACACATCCACATACTATCCTGCTGGGCTCTAGCCTTATCCTAATCCAATGTTTGTGGGAAGAGCCTTCTCTTCAAGGCCTTCTGGAAAGCAAAGTGGGTGAGACCCTCCTATATATCTGCAGGATGGGTGCTCCATAGAACAGGGGCATCTCTGAAGAAGCTTCTTATGTCCTGCTATATGACAATATTGAAATGGAAGAGACCTGCAGCATGCCCATCCCAGATGACCTTGTGCGATGGGCAGATACCCTCAAGGAGAAGTGATGGCATAAATAACTAGCCGTGCGCCATATTGGGCTTTATGTTTGAGAGCTAGCACAAGAATTAGCCTTTTTTTTTGCAGTTTATTGTATTATAATGTTTATTGACCTAGTCCATCAACCATTGCTATATGAATGCAGTTAAGATTTTACATCAGTGTTAATTATTTTATATATGCTTCATTGAATAGCCTTTGCAGAGCTAAGTAGTTCCCCAATTTGGAGAATTTTAACAATTTGACAGTCTTTTATTATTGTTATTGTTAAAACAGCTTCAAATAATTTAATCACGGCAGCAAAGTTTGTGCCCTTATTCCTCCCTATCAATTGTAGATAATTCATTAACTAGTTTAAAAAACATGGTTCTATTGCTTATATCTTCTATTCACCATTGATTCCTATTTTCTGCTTCCTATTTTTTAACCAGTCACCAGCATATAAATACCTTTCTGTTTATATCTCATGATTGCTAAGGTGTTCAGGAGTTTTCGGTAAACAGAAGAATTATGCTGACCTGTCTTCTTCTTTTGCTAATCCCTTCACTTTCTATGACATTTTCTCACATGTGATGTAGTTAAGAATTGATCTTAGGCTGTCATCCATAAACAAATTACATTCGAGTCATCCTACTGGCATCAATGTGCATCAACAAACAGTTTCCAGCGTAATAACTTCAAAATATGCCTTCATGATAACAGATTGCAAATGTGCCTTAAACTATTTTAAGTCTGCCTTAAAATAAACGGTTTCTAATGATAAGCCAATTTTTTTTTAACATGAAGATAATTGAAGTTGCAATCCCAATGTCATGTCAAAACCCACACAGGTTCACAAGGTGATAGGGATGTTACTACAGTGCTATAGAATTGATGGCAGCAAGTTTGGATCTGTTACATATGATAGATATACAGCTACTCTTGTGACACAGCAATAAACAATAGAAGAAACAACTTATTCTTTGTAATGCTCTACAAGATGAGAATCGCACTGTGTACTTGTGTACTTTTCAATAGATGTGCAAAAACTAATAGGAGTTGCCAACTTCTTTTGTGTGCCTGCAAGGGGTTCCCCTGCTTTATCTAATAGTCAAATGAATATTTTTAGAAGCCATCCCTCAGAAAAAGCTGATCACTATTTTTTCATATACTGCATTTAAAAGCAGGACTTGCTTATGTGCTGCTTCTGGTGCTATTTAGAGAAAAAGCAGAAGTAATTTGCTTTACCATAGTCTTTCTGGACAAAAAGAAGTGTGTTCCCCAACCCCCCAAAAATATGTGATGAGTCCATTTCCAGAACAGGCTCTTTATTCATGTTTCTTCTCCCCACCAACCCCACTGGGTCATATTGGAGATCCAATGTTTTTGTTTCTACTGGCATATAACCAAGGGTGGGCTACTGTGGGGTTGGAGGGGTTCAGGAGAACTTCTAGATAAGATTCTGTGCAGTTTGGAGAACCCACAAATCCTACTCCTGGCTGGCCTCTCCCTCCCCTCCCCACCCCTCCCCTCCCAGGAGTCCCCTCGCAGCCCATTTTGGATGCAGGTAAGTGCAGGGTGTGCATGGAGGCTCGGGGAGGGCAAAAAATGGGCCTACCAGAAGTTCAGGAAGAGGGCCTCCAGAGGGCCTCCAGAGCCTGGGGAGGCCATTTTTGCACTCCTGGAGGCTCAAGGAAAGCCTCCAGAACCCAGGGAGGGCAAAAATGCCCCCCCCACCATGGTGCAGGAGGCCAACAAGGCCCCACCCACCAAGGCGACCCCCACCCAGCAACAGGGCCGAGAACCCCGTGGTAA
>JANHZT010002852.1:80972-91296 GCA_032468215.1 Stegonotus admiraltiensis | reverse complement strand
TGAGATTTGAACTTGCAGTAATTGCAAGCAGCAGGTGTTAATAACAGTGTTTTAGTCCACTGTACTACCACGGCTCGTAACAACTGCGGCAATTTGCAGGGTTGTAAATTGGGGCAACTTTCTTGCTTAGCAACAGAAATTTTGGGTTCCATTGTGGTCCTAAGTTGAGGACTACAGATAGCCCTTGACTTACAACAGTTCATTTAGTGACCATTCGAAGTTACAATGGCACTGAAAAAAGTGACCCCATGACCGTTTTCCACACTTATGATGGTAGCAGCATCCCTGTGATCATGTGATTTATACTCAGATGCTTGGCAACTGGTTCATAGTTATGACGGTTGCGGTGTCCTGGGATCATGTGATCCCCTTTTGCAACCTTCTGACAAGCAAAGTCAGTCAGGGAATCCAGATTCACTTAACAACCACGTTACTAACTAAACAACTTCAGTAATTCTCTTAACAAATGTGACAAGAAAAGTTGTAAAACGGCAAGATTCACTCAACAAATTTCTCACTTAGCAACATAAATTTTGGGCTCAACTGTGGTTGTAAGTTGAGGACTACCTGTACCTGTACTTTAGATATGACCAAAATAATTAACGTTTCAAGAATGTGTGCTTTGTTTTAAATTTATAGCTTTTCCTTGCTTTGTGAATACAATCTTTTTTTCTAATTATGAGGGTATAAGCCATAGACTGATAGGACAATCATATATTGGCTGTATCTCAGAATGTTTACAACTGCAGCGTAAGATTCCTTGGCATTGTTTTCCTCATCTGCCAGTGTTTCAGTAGAGGCTTATAACTCTGGTTTGCTTAGCTTTTTGTTAAATTAATGGTTGATATTGAGCTTTAACAAGTTGGTAATACTAATGCTAAGGACTTTGATTCAGAAGCAATTCTCATGTTGCATGGAGATTACTTCTCCAGTAATAAGATGCCTTAGGACTGTCATTGTAGATATTGTTCATAATAGGTTCTTTTGAATTTCGATCAACAAAGCCGTTGGATCTTACTTCCAAGTAGATTTATTTTGGAATCTGGTATAAATAACCTAGATGCAGAGCTTTCGAAAACATTACTTAGTGATTGTTTCTGGATGTCCAAATTACGAATGAAATGTTTGGCAGCTTTGTTGTACACTATTGATTGCTCTATTTCTTCAATTTTTTATAAGATTAAAAGAGCAACGTGTTACAACCATGTATATTCTTTTTTCCCAGAATTGCCATTAGCGTCTTGCCTTGAACATTAACAGGTTTTTTTCCGAAAGTCTTCTTAAAATTTTGTTTGATATACATTTTTTTTGAGGTTATTGCCATTTTGGGATCGATAAGTATTACTTATTTATACTTCTAGTAACTGAGTTTTAATGTATGCAGAGAAGCTATCCTGAATGATAGTAAGTAGCAAGTACCTGTGTTATCTTTAATTTATGGGTTGATAAAAATATTTAGAAATTGAACCGGTGTGATATTTATAAATCCATGCACACATCAAGACAATGGCTCAGCTATATGGCCTGACTAAAAAAAGAAGAATACGAAGCACCCCTAGAAATGAAAGTTATTCAGATAAGCCACCCAACGAAGTGAAGCTCATTGAGTTACTGTATAGCAGCATCACTGAGAACCTTTCAATGCATTCTGTCTGTAACTTCAAGGCAGTAAACATTTGCCTTAAGCACTTTCACTATGATAATTATACCAACGTCTTTTTTAAAAAGCCCAATTGAAAAAGATAGGGACGACCTATATGAATCTGAAATATTGTTTATTTTTAATATGATGTTCGTTTTTAAATGTAGTTCATTTCTTTAAAAATAAAGTTTATCTTTCGAGACTTCAAATGCTAACGGTGATAATATATTTACTGTACCTTAGATGTGATGTTGATTTCTGCTTTTTGTTTTAGAATAATATTTTTGATTGGCAGTTTTACCAATTCAATTTTAAATTCATGTTTTTGTTGCTATTAGGTTTGCAATTGAATAATTCTGCTTAGCCTTGACAAAAAGAGACTGTTAAAAGATTACTAGTACCTTGGTTTATTCCAATTCTGACATATAATGTCATACAATGTATAGATATATATAGACATATATATGTACCATTTAATCCTACACACATTGTATATACTTGCCATATGCTAAATAAGCAAATAAATTATATATACTGTATATAGTGTGTGTATATCTCCAGAATCATTTTTTTATGGGATGGGCAGCTATATAAATTGGATGAATGAGTGAGTGAGTGAGTGAGTGAGTGAGTGAGTGAGTGAATGCATGCATGCATGCATGCATGCATGAATCTTTAAACTACTATAAAATTCAGTCTATTCCAAATCCCATATGTATGCAATATGATAAAAGGAATGATACAGGGATAATTGAAAAAATACTAGATTATATCAATTTGGCACTAGCAATCCTTACTATGTAATGGTATCTAATGTAATGTAATGTAAAGATTGTACCGTGCCTTAGCTGCTTTATACCTCCTTTACCTGTCATACAATTTGAACAACAGGTCTTGTTTAGTCTTCTAAAAGTCCTGATTTCTAACCACTCCTGCAAAATTGGGGGAGGGCTTCCTCAGTTGGACCACAGATGAAATTTGATTCCAGAGATCTGCCCCGTAGTTGCTCCTTCCTTGGGGAGACTGCCTGTCACACCATAACTTCCAAATCAGTTTCAATTATTTCTCTAACTCAAGGGAAAGCCTTGAAACTTACTACTCCTCTGTGGTGCTGTGAAAAGAAAGCTTTGTAGGCTTCTTACTGTATAGGCATTTGTTAATTTTTTTAAAAAATAATCAATCCTTTTGCATACATTCCATTCTGATTCACAAGAAGGAATGCTTTACAAGCCATCAAGCAATGCACACAAATACCTGCAGCAGACACAGAAGAAGTGAGAAGAGAGAAAGTTGGTTTCTCTTTCTGTGAAGGAAGTCTGCTAATTCATAAAACGCTGGGAATTCTTGAAGGTGTATTAAACTCACAGATTTGCAAGTCTGAAGCAAAAATGGTGTGCTCTGACAGGCTGGCGTAGGTTAAACAACGTTTGTCTGAAGGTGCCTTCTGTGTGTTCCAGAGTTTACAGAGCATATGGATGAAAATATGGTGGGGAAAATGTGTGATGCCTTTAAACCATGCTTGGAATAATTTACAGATGGAGTGACTGGTGGTGTGGTAGAGTTCATCATCTGGATCATCTACAACAACCAAGGAAAGAACTTATATTCTGGAGAAAAGTGTAGAAGCATCTGGCTCTTGTTCACTCATTGTTTGAATTTTGGAGTGTTCTTTCATTCGTTGTTGCACTCCAGACTTTGAGCCATATTGATGGCCAGGAGACCAATTTTCATCCATTCCCTTATCCAACAAATGAAGTCTGTCGATCCAGTTGTCATAATTTGTTTTGGTTTTTTTCCCTCTTACATAGATCTACTTGTTATATTCAGTGCAAGGAAAATAGAAAATATTGCTATGTGAAGATGTTATGCCTTAGAAAAAGCATTAAAGATACTTTAAGTCTGAGGTGATAAAATTAATGTGTAAGAAATATGCATTCAGGATTTTCACCATTGTTTCCATTTATAAAACACTGGTCATAGGCACTGAAACATATTAGCTACATAATATAGTAGTACCCAGCTTAGAAACCTATTCTACTTCAGAACAGAGAAAAATCACGTGACAGTAACTGAGTTTATTTACTATTATACCTGTTATGTGTCTACGGTATAATGACAGAAAAAGAGAGGGAGTTAAATGGGAAGCAGCCATATTATTGATCTCTCCACATTATCTATATATTCTGATTTAAATGATCAAGGATGAAGTCATAGAGAGGAGCGAATACCTAACCATTTGATATGAATAATCCTGAATTACTGTTTACCTATCTTATCCTGCCATAAATTAGCTGTGAATTGTGCATCAGGATTTTTTTGTAAATTCAGTCCCGTTTCCAGAAGGGAGGTAACTATTTGTATCCTTTCTCCACATTTGGCAAACCAAGTATGAAAACTGATTTCCATCAGTCATAAAACAACTATATTGACCCCCCCACAAAGGAATCCTTGAAAGATGTATAGAAGATTGGTCCACAAGTACTAACTCTCATCTATTCCTATTGATGCTGAGACAACTGTTATCGTTATGTTGAAGGCTGTCCAGTCACTTACTCATCCTCATGAGTATGAAGGATGGAATTTCAGTGCTTGGAATGTAATAACAGCTTTATCTACATAAACATAATTCTCTCATTTATCCTGGCACACAGAGACTTTCTGTTTCAATGAGAATAACTTCCAAGGTAGATTTGGACAGACGAATACGAATAGAGGATTGCCCAGTGAACTTTGTAGTGGGATGGGAATTTTCAGGATTGCCATTCCACTTCTGTAATTATTCTATATGAAATACAGTTTTTTTCATGTAAATCTGAAAAAATATACTTATTTAAGAAACCCCCCCCATTGTTCAAAAAATATCAAAATGTACAGAACACCTATTCTCTTTTGTATTTGCCCACGTCCTTTGCCCTAAACCTACCTGCCTCTTACATTATAGCTGTTCCTGATAAGAAAGATTAGAGGGCTAATCCAGAAAACGGAAATACAATTCTCTCCAGCATTCTGTTTTACTCAGGATTGCAGATAAAACCCACTACTTAACTTCCAATATGAGGCAATTGAAAAAGAGCTGTTCACTATTGTTTATTTAATGAAAGGAGATAAAAAGAAAGACCTTTCTTTGAAACTCAACAACATGGAACAATTTTCCCTCTGTAGTACTGCCACTTAGTGTTCAACTTCACTGAATCACAGCTGGAAAGCCCATTTTAAAAAATTGCACTCGCTGTTAGAGCGCTATTTTTCTTGTTAACCAGGAGGATGTCATCATTCAGAAGCTGTAAATTGTGGATGGCATAACAAGTCAAAAGTTTTAAACATTTTATTCTATACTGGATTACTTAATAGAAAACAAAAGTCGGGTGGAACAGGACGAGTCCAACTGCTGTATATGTTTAATGTTGTATACGTTAAATGTATGTTTAATGGTAGTTTGATATGATTTTTTTTAAAAAAAATCTAAAAATGAGATCACTTATAATTTTAGTAGTGACCTAATTTAATAACCAGTGTTTTGGATTTAAGATTGCAATACTATACTAGTCCTTTACAAAAGGAAGACTCAGAAAAAACAGTTGTGTTTTGTGTTCGCCTAGGGTTAGCATGCTAAGATCATGTTGTAGGTCTTTCTTGTTCTACTCATTTACTTTTGCTATAAAAACCAGTAGCCTACATAGAAAAAATAAAACGTTTCAGCAGTTGAAAAGGGAGAATTTGCTGATGATTGTTTCCCATAACTATACATACAGTTAGCTCCATGACTAGTAGCAACTTTTTGCTTCGGTGCCAGGCACTAAAATTGAAGCAAGGAAACTATACCTTAGAAAGTGATGGCTAACCTTTTTGCCGTTGTGTGCCAAAAGTAGGGGGAGCACAGGGGGGTCACATGCGTGTGTGCCCACACCCATAATTCAATGCGCACTCCCCCCGCGCATGCACACGCCCCCCCCCGCTTTTGACACGTGATGGGACGGTGGGCCCGGTAGGCCTGTTTTTTTGCCCTCCCCAGGCTCCAGAGGCTTTCTTGGAGCCTTGGGAGGGCGAAAATGGCCTTCCCCACACACACCCCGGAGGCCCTCTGGAGGCCGGAAACAGCCCATTTCCCAACTTCCAGTGGGCCCAGAAGGCCCGAAAATCAGCTGGCTGGCGCACACATGCGTGCTGGAGCTGGCTGGGCAACGCTTGCATGCCCACAGATATGGCTCTGTGTGCCACAGGTTCGCCATCACAGCCTTAGAACAATTATCATTATTTGGTTAAGCTCCTTTTTTGGGACTGGAGCTGAACCAGATGTTATTAGAACAGAAAGTAAAAACTACCTTTAGTAATTGTAAAGCCGATTGTTGTTTAACTAACATTCACTATGCCTCTTTAACATCTACAGATGTTGTTTCTATCCTTTGATTTACGATTGCATTGAAAATGTGCTTTGTGTACTATGCAGTATGATGATTGCTATTTAAGCGGATATATCCTTTTTAATAGGTTAATTACTAACCTGCATTGACTTGTTTTCCATATAACTGTTACGAGCACTCAGGCCCGTTCCCCACTGCAGAGCTGTCGTTTAATGGAACAACTTTCATTGCTGAGAGAGGTTTAAATGCTGGCACGCTCTGCCTTTCTCAAGACTGAACTCTTTCTTGGAGTGTTTTGTTCTGAATAACTGAGCTCTGGCTTAGGAAGAACAAATTCTCTTTGTATGTCCCTGAGACAAGGGGTACTGAAATAATATGCCCTTTGCATTTTGCCCTTGGGACAAACTATAGAATACTCACTAAGGCAGTAAGGCAATGTAGTATGCCAGTTTTAGTAGTATTATTTTTTATGAAAGGTAGCTTTTGAATGGTGGAACAACATGTAATGTGTAGTTTGCCCTTTATTAATAAGTCTTTGAAAGTCTTAAAAGTGCTTCCAAAAAGAAGGGCTTTTTTTAATGCTAAAGAGTCTGAATAATAAAACAGATAAGTTTTAACTCCTGGTGTTAAAGCCAGTTGACCCCAGGGAAAGGCTGAGAGTCTTTGTCAATTCACACTAATGGTCATGGTCTTTTGCTTCTTTTGCTGGTGAATTGTAGTACAGTACAGGCAGTCCTTGACTTACAACCGTTTGTTTGTGAACGTTTGAATAGAAATAGCACTTAGACATATATACTATTCACAGTGCTTTACAGCTCTCTTTAAGTGGTTTACAGAGTCAGCCTGTTTCCCCCAATAATCTGGTCTTCATTTTACAAACCTCGGAAGGATGGAAGGCTGAGTCGACCTTGAACCTGGTGAGATTCAAACAGCCAAACTGCAGGCAGCCGGCAGACAACAGAAGTAGCCTGCAGTACTGCATTCTAACCACTGCGCCACCCACAGCTCTTCAGGCTCATAACTCTTGAAGTTACAACAGCACTGAAAAAAGTGACTTCGGACCGTTTTTCACACTTATGACCATTGCAGCATCCCTGTGGTCACGTGATCAAAATTCAGCCACTTGGCAACTGGTTCATATTTATGACAGTTGCATGTTCCATGGTCTTGTGATTGCCTTTTGCAACCTTCTGTCAAGCAAAGTCAATGGGAAAAGCCAGATTCACTGAAAACCCATGTTACTCATTTAACAGCTGCTGGGATTGGGTTAACGACTGTGGGAAGAAAGGTCATAAAATGGAGCAATACTCATGTAACAGCTGTCTTGCTCAGCAAGGGACATTTCTGGCTCAATTGTGGTCGTAAATTGAGGACTACCTATATGGTGACATGTTGCAACAAGTGAGATACACCAAAAACAATTTGGTAGTCCTTTGTCTTCTATAAATCTTTTGGTCAAGATGCACAGCAAAAATGTCGGAAAATTAAGTCAGCATTAAGGCCTTTGCAATATTAGCTCCTTATCCTGTTTCTTGGCACAGTGATGATACTCCACCTTGATCTAATAGAGAGCATCTGACATCTATGGTTGCCCTGTTGTGAGGAGTGAATCAAACCAGCAGGAAAAAAAAGGAGTATCTAATTCATTTTGGAATTAATTGCCAAGAGGGGACTTTGAAAAATCCAATCGTTCTAAAAATGAACTGCGGCTTTCCCCCCTATGGAACCATGCTCAGATTCTCAATGGCCAATTGATCATGCCTTTGCTACTATATATAATAAGCCCCTTACTTTACCATAAGTATTAACGATGACTGCTTCATGTCACCCAAGGAGTTGGTGGATTCTCTAATGGAATACCATGCACTAAATCAGGAGCATTCCTACCTAAGCATATAAAGTTTATGATCTAGTTTCGGTGTTGCCAAAATGTATCTTTGGCCATATAAAGAACTAACAAAAAGAAAGCAAGAAAAATCATTATACTGGGTATGATTACTTTTAAAAACAGTAGTGACAAAAATGAAGTACTGTTATTGCTAAAACAGCCTTGTTTTTCCATTGCTTACATATTTCATACGAGTCTATGTGGCGGAAAAGGATAATCTCTTGTTTAGAAGCAGAGCTAGTTGTTGTCATCGAGAGGGAGCTTAATTCAGCTATGAATCAAGTGCCAACCGTTATTTAACTTATAATTTATGTACTTTCTTTTTAAAAAATGGAGATGCTAAGTCACAAATCATTTAAAGTGGTGAAGTTTAAATTCTAGAGTTTAATGTTGCGTGTTCTCCTAAGCAGCTAAAACAATATATATTAGTTGTTAAACAGAACCATAAAAGCAGTCTTTGGAACTATTTGATTTTCCTAAGAAATCCAATGCTTCAATAAACTTTAATTGCTGAAAATTACTGAGTTGGGATCAGAGGAAGTTAGTCATACTTTTATCACATTTAATGTTAGTCATGACTAATCTGACCACAAATTTCAGTAGAACTAAAGAAGTTTATTATGATCAGTAGGACTCTACCCAAGATTTATTACATTGTTTTTACATTTAATTGTATAAGGAACTGGAGAAAGCATTAGATACAGATAGTATATAACTAATTGTAACTAAAATAGTTATAAAATTGGGATTTCTAAATCTACTTTAGCAAAAAGTAGTATTTTCTTTCTCCTGATTATTTATTTATCACAAAGGTGCTTCTTTCAAGAGGCAACTGGACTTTCTGTTTCTCCTTGAAGATGTTTCGATTCTCATCCAAGAAGCTTCTTCAGTTCTTGGATGAGAAGCAAAATGTTTTCAAGGAAAAACAAAGAAACATAGCTTATTTGTTTAGTTTTGTTAGGCAGTATAATACTCAATACCTTATCAGTTTAGTATTTAATTACCATATTGTAAAGATCCAAGTGGAACTGGGAGTTATACTGTAGCTTGTTTATTTGTTTATTTTTTATCAAGCCTGTGTTTTCATGATGCTGAATGTAATAATTAATTGTAAACCATCTGTTATAATAAGAAAGTATAAGAACCCAAAGTCAAAGAAAAAATAATATCCAAAACAAAAGCTACCAGTCAGGTTTCACCTGAAGCTAAGCCAAATATTTCTGTGTTTGAATTATTTCTCCAAAATAGTGAAGAGTGCCAGAGCAAAAAATTCCATGTCTTTATCCCTCCTATCTTTTAATGTTGGGGGAGGAAGATCTTTTTATGTGCGTAAAGTTATATTGGACTAAATGTCCTATTCAAAGCCAATTTGTAGGACAAATCTGATATATCTAATGAAGTATATATTGTTGACTCTGGGGGAGTTACTGTCCAAGAGATAAATATGATTGCAAATTAGTGTTATCCATCAGAATTGTGTTTGAACATGGAATAATAGCTAGCCCAAACCTTTAAGACATAAAGCATCCATGCTAAAATAAATCAATTAAAATACATAAAATGTCCATGCTAAGAGACAAGATTACAAATTCAACGTAATGACCCATAATAATGCCTCAATAATTCATGCATTCATTCAGACTAGATACTGCAAATCAATCTACAAATGTAGTGTGGAAGAGCACCATTTTGAGTATCTGCCTGAAGGAAATCAAGATGGCTGTCAGCCCAATATTCATCAGGAGGTTATTTTAAAGAGCAGTCATTGCTAATGAAAAGCAGTGTCTCTGCAGCTCAGTCGTACCATGGAAGTGGAGTTACATGTACTGGAGTACCCTAGTACAAGTACTACAGAAGAAGGTGGATCTGCTAGTATTCAGGTGCCAAGCCACGTAGTAGAGGTCAAATGCAGTACATTGAATTACACCCAGAAGCTTATTGGAACCCAATGCATTGCTCGGAGCAGAGGTGTAACATATTATCAGTGCCAAGTTTCAGTTAATAGGTGGCTTGCTGGATTTAGTATCAGCTGCAGCTTCCACAAGGTCTTCAGAGAGAGCCTCATGTAGAGCATATTGCACTAGTCTAAGGTAATCATGATAAAAGTATGTAGCAAAGTCTGCTCATGCCAGATAGAGCTGAAACTGGTACACTAGCTAAAATTAGGCAAACTGTCTCCTCACCTAGCAGTTCAGCTAGAAGTAGCCCTGAGTCTAGGAATCAAGTCATAGATTTGTTCCTTCATGGGTAGTGTTTGCCCATCAAGAGAAACAGTGGCTCTGACAGAGAACATGGATACACAAACAGCAAATCCTCAGCAAGAGCCTGAGTGGCGTAGGAGACTAATGCCTCCTATTAAGGGCAGTACTTAACATCCAGCTGCCTGCAATTACTGCGAGTTCAATTCTCACCAGGCTCAAGGTTGACTCAGCC
>JANHZT010002852.1:62107-74234 GCA_032468215.1 Stegonotus admiraltiensis | reverse complement strand
TATACAAAAGTATGAAGGCTATTGCTTAACGCATTGTAAGCCGCCCTGAGTCTCCGGAGAAGGGCGGCATATAAATCTAATCAATCAATCAATAAAATAAAATAAATTATTGGAAAGCATGTTTTATGTTTTATGTCCTCCAAAAACATTCATGCATACAATAGTTTGCCCTCATGCACATAGTAATTTCCTGTCCTTAATAATAATGTTGCAGTGTATGATGTAACTAGGAGAGAAGCAAGGATTGAGGAAGGGAACCTGCTTTTTAAATCTTGTGTGTGTGTGTGTGTGTGTGTGTGTGTGTAGTAGGAAACCTGCATTTAGAAAACCTATATATCCCTTTGGCAGTGGAAATGAAACTGAACAATCTTCCCTCCTTCTGTTCCAAAGCTAACATAGTGGTTTTACCTGTGTGCCTATAAATTATAAACTTGAATAGGAAGGGAAGAGTTTAAAATGGGCCATATTGCAATAGCAGGAGGTCTGGCCATTCCACCTTAGTCTCCTGACAACATGCCCTACATTTAACCTACAGTCAGGAACTAATTAACAGCACAGATGGTAATGAGCTAGCATATGTATAAAGGGAAAAAAAATACCTCTAAGATTTTAATCAGCAGCCTTGCCTACTTCTAGGTTAGAAGCCCAAGTATAACCATTAAGGAAAAGCCAATATGCAAAATATCAATACGGTACCTGTGGGAAATCAGTGCCTTGTAATGGTTAAAGCACAGGATTCTTTTTCAGGAGTATGGCTGAAGTGCGTTGCTGCACAGATATAGGTAAGTCACAGAAACCCACCTATTTGGCTAGAGGGGAAAATGGGATGCCTAAAGAAACCTGCTATTGCCCCCAATAAGCACTATGGGTCTGAAAGTTTATAAGAGGAGATTATGCCACTACATATCTATTCCAGTGGTGGGTTTCAAAAATTTTTACTACCGGTTCTGTGGGTGTGACTTGGTGGGCGTGGCAGGGGAAGGATACTGTAAAATCTCCATTCCCTCCCCACTCCAAAGGAAGGATACTGCAAAATCCCCATGTCCTCCTGATCAGCTGGGACTTGGGGGGCAGATAATAGATGGGGGTGGGCCAGTCAGCATTTTTACTACCGGTTCTCTGAACTACTCAAAATTTCCGCTACCGGTTCTCCAGAACTGGTCAGAACCTGCTAAAACCCACCTCTCATCTATTCAGCCACTACGATGTAAAGAATTGAGATCATCTTTTTTATTTTGGATTTATGAAATAGATGGATGCATAAGTTGTTTATATATCACTAGATGTCTTTTTCCATGTTGCTTTTTTTGTTATCTGCTTTTCCCTGCATGGCTGGATAACATGTAAGTCTTAACCTTGAAGATGTGACATTCATCTGGTTTTTCATGCCTTGTTTGATCTTTTGGTTCAGCTTTTTACAGGTGCCCTTCTTTCTTAATATGTTTTCTGAAATTAACACTAATACTACTTTGAAACTGCTGCAGTAGTAGAACCTTTCTTCTTTTGAAGTCTCAGCTGAATGATCTATGAAAAGAACTTTTTTGCAGGTCCTTCCCTTCCTCCCTATTGAACATAGAATTTTTTTTAAAAAAACCTTCGTTTCATGCAGAGATACTTATATGTTTTGCTGAATAATGAGATATATTTAGGACAGCCATGACAGGATGTCAGCCTTGAAGCTGCAAGTGAAGAAGTCTGCTGGATCAGAGGACCGCGTGTGCCTCAACACATATTCCCACGTCCAAAAATTAAGCATAAAACAAACTTTGCAACTTTGTGAGGAAGACAAGGTTATATTTTAGGTCAAACAATTGCTAAAGAAGAAGAAAACCAATAGCATCACTTGTATGAAAATAGAAAGCCAGAAGGAGCAAAAGTGCTATCTATGACTGTTTGCCCACTGGGCACAACCCATGAGTTTATGCCTCGATATAGTGAGTTCCTGACTCTCAGGGAGAAAATCTGGTCCCTTGAAACCAAGGTGATGAGTTAGAGATGTTCTCACATGAGGGGATCTCAGGTGAGAGGATATTATTTAAAAGATGAGGAAGATCATGATGTAGGAAGAATCCATTCCTTAGATGTTAAGAAGGGATGAGGAAAAAGGCTTTTGATTGTGGGCAATGGAAAGATTAGATTAGAAGCCCAAAGAGATGAGTTTGTGGCCAGTATATAGACTTTATAATGGCTTGCCTGCATGGTGGAAAGGTTGCAGACATTAATTCCTATAAAATATTGTGCTGGAGATGAAACAATCATTGTGTTATATCTTGGAGCACAACAGTGGAAATGTAGCTGGCCATACCTAGAAACCAATATAGGCTGCTAGTTAATAGATTGAAATCCAGGACCATTAAGGTAGCACTCTAGAAAAGGCCACTGGCCTGTTCTATGTACATGACTACATAGCAGGGGTGAAATGCTCCCGGTTTGGACTGGATTGGGCGATCCGGTAGCAATTGTGGCAGGTGGTTCGGAGAACAGATAGTGATAGTGGCACGAGGTTCCTGCTTTTAAAAGGTAAAAAAAGGTTCTGATGATCACGCATCACAGCTGTGATCGTCAGAGCTTTTTTTTACCTTTTAAAAGCATTTTTTACAACCTATTCACCTGAATAGGTTGTAAAAAAATGCTTTAAAAAAGTAAAAAAAAGTTGGCCACCCAGGCCCATTACCCCACCACCACCAAGCCACGCCCACAGAACCAATAGTAACAAATTTTACATTTCACCACTGCTACCTAGACAGATGTAGTTCAGTAGTCTCAATCCTCAATCCTCAATCCTGCCTTTACCAACCTTTTGGAGTTTTTCTTTAACAATATCAGCAAGTACATTGGATAGAGATGACCCTGTCAACCCTGTATACTGGGACTTTAAAAGTACTTCCACAAAGTGCCTCATGAAAAGTTCTTGAGGTTATGGGATAAGAGGAACAGGGTTTTTTTATGAATCGCTAACTAGTTTTTTAAAAAGCAGAAAGCAAAGAATTGGAATAAAGAACAACAACTATCTTCCTTCAAGGACATTTCTAAAAACTGGTGCTTTTTAATTTGTTCATAAATTATCTTGATTTACAAGTAAGCATTCAGCTGCCTAAGTCTGCAGATGATATCAAACTCCTCAAAGTGGTGAAAACTATTGGGAGGAGGAACACAAAAAAGATTCTTTAAATTGGAAGAATGATCAAGGAAATACAAATGAAGTTCAGTTTAAGTACATTTAAAGTGATACACATAGGGGCAAAAAACAACAACCTCCATATACAATAGTGAGTAAAACTAATACTTTCTGTAACTAACCAGGACAAAAATATATTGGGCTCATTATGGTTAGCTGAATGATTCAGACACAATAGTTATGAAAAAAAGGATATTCCATCCTAGGTACCATTGAGAAAGAGAATGAAAATAAACCTTCCAACACTGAAATGCTGTCATAACAAACCCATATGTCCACAACTACAATATGTACTTGGGAAAATATAATAGAACTGGAAAAATTACAGTGAAAATTATCAGGGACCTTGAAAACCTCCCTTATTAGAAAAGAGGAACATAACTGAGATATATAAATTCATGTATGGCATGAATAAAATAGTAAGGAACTTTCACTTGTCTCTCAATACAGTAGGATCAGAAGCCATCCAATGGAATTGAAAGGAGATATAAAAGAATTGAAATGTACTACTTCATATATTCTTTATGAATACTCAACTACAGTAATGGATCCTATCTTGGATGGCTGTAGAAGAAAATTAGATAAATTCATGGAATGCAGGTTTATCACCCAAGTTGAGAATAGCCTGCCTCCCATACCAGCTGCAAAGAAACAGGTGTCTGTTTCCATCTCTTGCTTGTAAGTATATGCAAGACATCTGGTTGGGCCCTCAAGTAACAAATACTAGAGTAAGATGGCCTTGATTTGGCAAATTATCTACCTTTTGCCTAGGACCATGATGGCACGAACCTATGGCACACGTGCCAGAGATGGCATGCAGAGCCCTCTCTGTGGGCATGTGCACTATCACCAGCTGCTCTTCTGGTTTCCGTCACTGGCCAACTGGTCTACAAGGGCACCAGAGCTCCGGAAAATGGTCCCAAAAACAGCCTGAAAACGGCCCAAAAATGGCATGAAAAACACAGGCGTGCGTGCACTGGCCAGCTGGTCTTTGGGTTTCCGGCACTGTGGTGCATGCACATGCACACACATTCTAGTTTGAGCACTCAGTACAGAAAAGGTTTACCATCACTGGTCTAGGACTTCTAGTCCTATGTTATGTGGTTGTAAAAATCCAGACAATACCAAAAAGCTGTTTGTATTTAGTTGCTGCTATCTAGATGTCATCTAGATTTTGGTAGGACAGACAGAATCGTCCCAATGACTTCTTGTCTATTGAAGAGTTGCAGAGAAGGGAGCATTTCATTCCAAGGCTTACAACATCAAACAGTAGTTATTGCAACTTACAAATGTCTTCCCTGCCACTAATTCCAGTGCTGTAGTTGCCTTAATGGTAGCATATACTTTCCAGAGGACACTGTCAAAGGAAAAAAGAGAGGAAGTCCTGGGAATAATGTTTAAATTCATCTTTGAAGTTTCCAGATGAGATTGATAACGCCCAAAGAATATGAATGCCTCTTTTGTTGCCATGCATTAACTTAAATAATGCTTCAGGAAAACTGGCTGATGAATTTTGCAGTGAACACGTAAAGCAGAAAAATGAACTCTCTATGTTCATTTGCCTTTCAATACAGGTGGTCCTCAACTTATGACCACAATTGAGCCCAAAATTTATGCGACTAAGTAAGAAATTTGTTAAGTGAGTTTTGCCCCATTTTTACAACTTTTGTTGCCACATTTTGTTGTTCACATTTTGTTGAACAACTTTTGTTAAATTAGTAGCACGATTGTTAAGTGAATCTGGTTTCCCTATTGACTTTGCTCATCAGAAGGTTGCAAATGATGATCACATGACCCCAGGAAGCTGCAACCATCATAAATGTGAGTCAGTTGCTGAGCGTCTGAATATAAATCACGTGACCATGGAGATGCTGCAATGGTCATAAGTATGAAAAATGGTCATAAATCACTTTTTTCAGTGCCCTTGTAACTTCAAACGGTCACTAAATGAACTGTTGTAAGTCAAGAACTATCTGTATTCTAGCCAGATAAAAGCTTCTTTGGTGTATCCCTTTCCTGTCATCTAGTGCTCATTTGGAGTTTTGCAGTCCAGATTGGGTATACTTAAGGTCAGGGGTAGGCAGCTTGGCTGTCTCAGGAATTCTGGGAGTTGAAGTCCACGGGTTGTAAAAGGGCCACAGTTGCCCACCCCTGCTTTAGGTGGATCACTATCAGTTTTCCGCATCTCCTACAGGGCCTACAGGAAATGCCAATTATGTTAGAGGAAACTAAAATAAATTGGGCTTTGCCGTCCTGCATGGATTGTTGCAGAAGTGATTTAGTGAATAATAAAAGGTTCCTGTATTTACATTCAATGTAGAAAAACATTTATGGCCAGTGTCATTGATTTACTGTGTGCAAGTTTAGACTAGAAAACTGATTTATGGTATTTTAAAATACTGATTGTTCCACCCAGTGTAGTTTTCTTAAAGACTTCAGCATAAAAGCACTTACATATTTACATTTTGAGGAAAAATAAATATTTATGGCCAGTGTCATTAATTTGTGCACTAAACATTTGTTACAGATATCTGATATATGGTCTTTGAAAATACTTACTATTTTCTGCCAAAGCAGCTTTGCAAAATGGCATAGCTAGAGAGAAACCTGCATAAAAGAACATAACTTGCATGTTTTTTTCTTGATATTCTTCATTCAGTCCATCAGATCATTTCACGCACATTCTACATTTTATGTACATTTTATACAGCAGAAAGTGAAAATATGGTGATATCACCCTCATACAAATCCAGATTACTTTTGCATAGGAAACTTCCTTCCTTCCTTCCTTCCTTCCTTCCTTCCTTCCTTCCTTCCTTCCTTCCTTCCTTCCTTCCCCTCACTCTCTTTCCACTTGCTGTTGATGTGTTTAAAATATAACTGTGTTTCATGATGATGAGAGATCGTAATAAGTTGTAAGATTTCTCAGTTCAAAAGCTATGAAGTAGTAGTTTTACCTTTTATATTAGCTGGATTTTTGTCACACAGTACCTTTCTAAGATTCGTAACAGTAACAAGTTATTACTTTTAATGGAAGGAATGTCAGAAGTGACCACAACTTGCTCTAAATCAAAAGACAAGCCTGAAATAAACCAGGTTTTTCCTTGTGTCAGATGGTTTAAAATGGAAAGTTGAAAATACATAAATTAAGAGTGAAAGGTTCAGTTTCTCCAGCAAAGGGGCAAAATCCTGTCCTATCTGTGGAAAGAAAAACATAGTCTAAAGCCCCATTTAGCTTTGTATAAATAATTTATATAAATGCATGTGTGTGTATACAGTTACAAATCTGATAAATGTATAAATCACTTTATATTATTTTTGTCAGGGTGTATTTATATACATTTGGGGGGCATGAAGAGGTTGTAGTAAATCCTTCAGCAGAGTTCCTACCCGGTGATTATATTCTACTGGTGCATTGTGTTCTGTTATTAATTACAATGTTTGAACACTTGTTACTCACTTAAATAACAGTCAGTGCATATGTGTTCGTGTAAATATTCATAATTGGGGAACAAAACCATTCATTTCAAGTGTATCCCACAGCCAAAGGTTTTCAGGGCAGTTCTGGTATTGTGGCAACAAAACCATGTAATTAAACAGAGATAGCAGTGAATGTTCAAAATGTACTAGTCAGGGCAGGAATCAGCCATGACTGCCTGCAGAGTTTTCATTAAAGCATTACACAGATGCATAAGCTTTGCCTACTATTCTTGTTACAAACATTTTCCTGCTGCCTGAGCTTCAGTGTAATGATTGAGAAGAAGGCTTCCTTGAACCCAGCTGTTAACTAAATGGCTCATTATGGCAAGTCATACATATTGCCCTTTTATGTTGTGGTGGAATTTTAGCCTTCTGCTTCTAACTTTCTTCCTGAGGCCACCCAGCTCAGAACCAGAATGCAAGCTTGATCGAGTAAATAGGCTGGGCTAGGAGGAGTAAAAAAAACCCACAGAGATTGTGGAATGGCTAGCTTGAAAATGATTGACACCTTCTCCAACAAATACAAATAGTTACAAGCAAAATAACAAAGCTTGCTGTTATTGCCCATTGGAGGCTGTGCTAACTGGCATTTCCAGTTCAGACTTTTCCATTCCAACCACCAGCTATGGCTAACAGCACATTGACTTGTCTACTCTTTGCTAGTTTAACCAGGGCCACCCAGCATCAGAAGTTCAGCAAAGGTAGGTAGTGTATTTAGAAAATAAAACTGAGTTGCCACTGATCCTCCTGGTTCTACCACTCTTTGTTCTATCAAAAATTTGGCCAGATGTTCCCCATCAGAACTGTGTCCTGGAATGTTGCATTTCTTACTAACACTTCTTTCCTGCACACGACTTTTCAGGCATGTACTAACAGAACACTACAAATATTACTTCTGCATGCCCCTTTGGATGGTTGGCAATCCATGGTCATGGTGGAAAAGGAAGGGTTGCCTGACTTGTTGCTTGCACAGGACACAATATTTCTAGAGAATGAATATAATTTGTTGCCATGCAATATCCATCTTAGCAGAATGTTAATGGCCTTTTATTCACATTCTCATATTTCTTCAGATCATGTGCTTTGGCATCTGGCATGGCAATTGAGAAAAAGAGGCTACATCTGAGAGGCCAGATCTAGTCCAGGATATTTCCCCTACTTTCACTGCTCCGAGTATGAAACAGGGAAATACATGAAGTTCCTTAATAACTTCTGTAGCTTTAGGGGTTTGGGATGTTTTTTGTTTTTGGTCAAATTGGCCATAACATTCTAAAACCAGTAGTGATCCAGTTAGGTTTTATTCACCCATTCCCACTTGTTTAAAAAAAATTGAACATGGGTAGACCTGGAGGCACATGAACAGGGTATTTAAAACTATGCAATTATGGAGCTGTGCTCTTCAGCAAGGCATTATGCTACATAGCAACATGACACCTAAACAAAGGAGACATGGAATAGGATATGAATAGAGATGGACTAAACTATCTCTGTGAAGCTCTCTAAAGCAGTAATTGAAAGGAATCCTTACAAAGGGTAGAAAGACTGGATCTTTTCATCTTAAATCCTAGCAATTTAGAACTTATCTACATCTCATCTGCTTAATTTGGATCTTTCCATATGTTGCTCAATGCTCTTTTCTGTCTTCATAGCATAGACTTGTATTAAACTTTTTTAAAATGGGCTCTAGAATTGAGACCTGTTCAATTTAGTATGATCGTCAACCATTATTAATTCAAAATTCAGAGAATGTGTATCACATTTTTCACGATGCATCTTATTGATTCTTCAGCATCTGATAAAGACTATTGGTGTCCAGATTTAGCTACAGACTGAGCATAATAAAAAGCAAAATGTTTTCATAATAGTTCATCATAGAAAAAAGCTGTAAACTTCTGATTTGGCTATTAAGACATCACCTGGTTTAATTTGTTTCTGCTAACAGTTTTTTTTTAAAAGAAGCATAATTCAATAGTGTTACGCATAGACTATATAGCTATCTTTAATTGTTGATAATTAAGACTAATGAAAACATTGTAGAAAAAGGAAAAATAAGATTTTGGTAAAATTAATATAATTATTGCATCTTCACTGAATAACACTGGTTAACTTTGACTGCTGAGCCATTTGAATTTTGCGACCATGTTTTTTCAGGACTACTCACTCCCAAATCCATCTTGGCCTCTGAGGAAAAGAATTTTTATATGCATCTATGTTTTATAATAAACACATTTTTTCATTTATTTATGTTTTAAATATATACTCACATGCTCCTGGCAAAGCCAGTTTACATGAAACAATAATATGCTCATGAAAACAAATACACTTATCAATAAATGATAAAAACCAATCACATCACAGTTGAAAGTAGCATTTGTATAAGCATAAATGAGCTTCAGTAAGGAAATGTCAGGGTTCTAAAATCAGGTTTTCAGATAACTTAAAAAGTAAACCAAGAGGTTAAGACAATGGGGAGGGAAATTCACAGCACTAGGGCCACTGCAGAGAAGGGCCTAACCTAAATATGTTCCAGCTAAACTTTCTTCCTTAGTAGGTCTTTCAAAGGATGGTCAATAGATGAGTGAAATTGCCAATTAGTAATATAAAAGGAGAGTTTTTCCTTTAGACAGGTAGGTCCTGAACTGTGAAGGGATTTATATGTTAGAACAAGCACACTGAATTTGACTCAGAAAAAATATGACAAAGTGGGTGGTATATGTTTAAAAACAAAATGAAGCTCAATTAGATCCCATTGTTTGCGTAATCTGTTTAATGATTGCTTATAATTACTAAACAGCATTTTCATCACCATGAAGGTATGAGAGCTCTCAAAAGTCTTCTAGGTTACTTGGGCACTGTTCAAATGACATCAGTTAAACTAACCCACATTTCATCTAATTTCATCCTGAGGGTCATAAGTCCAGGCCTGAATTAGGGTATTTCAGTCAACAATTTATACCCAAATTGGCGTAGAAAAAGTCTGTCACAATGAGGAAGATATTGTATTTCTGCCAACAGATCTTGAGTGTGACGTACTTCAAATAACACTGATTAGAGGTGTTGTGTATTGGAAGATACCTACCACAAAGTTTGAATCAGTGTAGATCACTTTCAAGATATTTAACAAGAAATTCACAGAAGTTGTGAATTCTCCAACACTGGAAGTTTTTAAGAAGATGTTGGATAACCATTTGTCTGAAGTGGTGTAGGGTTTCCTGCCTAAGCAGGGGGTTGGACTAGAAGATCTCCAAGGTCCCTTCCAACTCTTTTATTCTATTATATTCTGTAACTCAAGGTACACACTGGTTTAACCATCTCCCTTTCCTCTCCAGAAATATGTAATTCAGAGAAGGTTCAAAGATTTCTAATAAAAAACCCTCAACATTCTTTTAAAATTACAGTTTATAGAATTTGACGTAGGCAGAAGCCATGACATTTAAAATAATATAATAAAACAAAACAAACAAAAGAGATTTCAAATAGGAATTGGACAGCCATCTGTCTGGGATGGTCTGAAAGTTCCTGCCCCTGGGCATAGGAACCTGAAGTCCCTCCCGAACTATATTTCTAGGATGAAACACACTGGGATCTAGTCAGTAGTGGTTTTTACTTACCTTTGCTACTGTGTGCATGTGAGCTTTGCTCGCGCACGGCACTTCTGTGCATGCACAGAACCTTTGCATTTGCAGAGCTTCTGTGATGACATCTGGGTGGGTGGACAGAGCCTTCCACCACCACCAGTACCAGTTCGCCCGAACTGGGGCGAACTGGTAGAAATCCACCACTGGATCTAGTGCAAGCTGTAGAAACAATGGTCTGAAAGTGAGCAATGACTTACAAATAGTGACGCAACAGAAAGCACTTCTCTATCAATCAAGGTTACATAGTGGTTTGAAATGAATAATAGACGACGTGATGAAAGTGAATACATTTCTGCATAAAATGAAGAAGGTTGTCAGAAGAATGTTTTCCTCCTCTGTCAAAATATTTGACCCAGAAACACTTTACACTTTTCATTGTTAAACTATGGAACTCATTTCACAGCAAATTTTTAAAAAGGATTCAGATAGTGTAGGCGATTTAGGCCTAAACTGCAAAAATCTGAATGAACACTGGATGACAGAAGTCGCAATTTTCTGAATCATTTTGCTGACATCTATTGATCATCCAGATTTTTACAGTCCAAATCTGATAACCTTAATGTAGATTAAACTACTGAAGATGAAGAAACTCTCAAACTATCATAACGCTAGATGTACATTAGACCTAATATGAGAAGTAGAATATTTGTTGGAATATACTTTATGCACGTTTACTTCTTGAGGTTGTTTCACATAGTTTGCCATCATGGTAACACAATGCAGGATTAAAATGTTCTTTCTGTGATGCAAAATAGTGTTTCCTACCTTAAGGATGGATGGTAATTTTTTTTTTTTAAAAAAAGAAATGTTTTCAGAATATCAAAGGGGGAAAAAATCTAGACTATGGAGAAAGATAAAGAATGGGCATTCCATTTCTACATGAATATTGGAGGTATCATCTCTACCTTCATGAACTATTGGCCAACAGAGTGATTAAATCAATGTCTTATCTCATGTTCAAATAGTTTCATGATTGATGCAAAAGCTATTACATTCTTAAACAGAACAAAATAGTTTTTCATGTTGCAACTTTATAGCTTGATTTCCACATACTCTCTTGTTTGTTTTGAAGTCTCAATCACTGTATTTAATACTGATTGTCATTATCTGTTGTACTATAATGTAGTTGGCTCGCTGTGTTATCGGGGCAAATTATAAAGCACTAAAAAGGCTAACAAGGGGAGTACTTCTAACATCACTATTTTAGGAGCCCTTGAAGTCATTAGTATGTGGTTAGGGTGCGTGTATGGGGTGTTTTCAGTAATTAAAAAAATAATTATACAGTTGGGTGAATATGTATCCTCAAGGATAACTTGTGTGTGCTGAACAGCCAGTGGCACATGCATCTGACTCTAATCCTTCTTGCTCTTCATAGATTCAGTTCTTGCAAATCATGTGCTAACATGCAATCCATTTCAATATCTGTTTACACACTTATGAAAAGGTATAAAAAAAGTAGGAAATGAAGCAATGAAATCATGCCTGCAGAGGCACAAAAATAAAATTCTAGTTTTCTAAACTTATTCCCCCTGCTGATACAGTGAGTTATTTATCGATAAACATATTTGGATATTATTCTTTGTTTCTCAGAAATAATCAGCGTGCATCAGATTGCCATTTCCTTTTGATATTTCTTTTTAAAAATGTAATTTTGATATAGAATGGAATAACAGAGTTGGAAGGATCCTTGGAGATCTTCTACTCCAAACCTCTGCTCAGGCAGGAAGCCCTATACCACTTCAGACAAACGGCTGTCCAACATCTTCTTAAAAACTTCCAGTGTTGGAGCATTCACAACTTCTGGAGGCAAATTGTTCCACTGATTAATTGT
>JANHZT010002849.1:100584-111028 GCA_032468215.1 Stegonotus admiraltiensis | reverse complement strand
TTTACTTTAATTTAATTTGTCGCATTTCTATGCCGCCCAACTCCCAAAGGACTCTGGGCGGCTGGATTTCACCCCTGAAATATTGGTTTCCAACCAAAAATGTCATAAATGACAGTCACATAACCACAGAACATTGCATATAACCATGAATGTTGACTACTTGCCAAGTACACAAAATGCGATTGCATGACCATGAGGGGAGAGCTGGCTGTTAGAACTTCAAATCCAGGTCATAAATAATTTTTTGGGTGTCCAACATACCTTCAAACAGTTGCTAAGTGACTCATTGTAAATTGAGGATGTGGGAGGAAAAAAAAGTAGTCAGGATCAAACAGTTGGGTTAAGTGCCTATGATTATATTTTTTAATTTATTTTAAATACAAGTAATGCAAACAATACAAACATATACATACACATCTAAATACAAAAAAGAAAAAGAAAAAAATACAAATAATACAGTGCACCCCCAGCCCCGAAGACCATGCTTTCCCCTTATATTTATTCTTTTATAACAGCTAAAATAATATACAATATATTCTGAATGTGCCCTTATCCTCTCCAAAACAGTATATATTCTTGAGTAGGTTTATTCCGGTTGCCTTCCACCAACACTGATTTTATAAAATCCCCCCATATTTCATTATAAGTGTTTGTTTTAATCATCCCTTTTTTAAATTTAATATACTGTATGTTGGACATGCAAGAAAGAAGTCGGAACATATAAACACATGTGGTGGGATTGTGATAGTGCACAAAAAATATGGGACATGGTATTTAGAGAAATTAGAGCACTTTTGAATGTAAATTTAGATATGTCACTGAGAATTGCATTATTGTTGCTGGTGGAACAGGATATAAATGAAACAAAAAAAGAAATGATTGTCAACTCGATAATGGCAGCTAGATTAGTGATGGCTAAATATTGGAGATGAAATTGGGATATTCAAAGAAATGAATGGTATAATGAAATTTGGAGCATGGCAACAAACAATAAATTAACAACAGAGATTATTTACTTATTTATATAAAATATTTATATTCCCCCTAAATCTCACAACTTGATAAACTATAAAACAGAATTACAATAAAAGAGCAAGAATAGCCAGGTCTGTAATACTTCCTGAAGGCTAATAGGGCACAGCCAGTCAAATCTCAAGGGTGAAACCATTTCATAGAATAGGTGCCATTACAAAGAAGCCATGCCTCCTATGTCCCATTAGATGAAGTTATTTCAAGGAAGAGGCTTGGAAAATGCCCACTCCGTTGGACATTATGGACAACCAGAAACCATAAGAGCTAGGAGGTCCCACCATAAAAACCTGTTCTTGTTCCCATGACACATGCACTGCTACATTCTGGACTAACTGCAGCTTCTGGATGGTCTTCAAGAACAGCCTCATGTAGAGTATATTGCACTAGTTCAAACAAATGTAGTTTTTGTACTCAAGTTAATGTGTGAAAGCCTTCTTGGCCATGGATGCTTTCTGCTCTTCAAGGAGAGGAGCCATAAATCCAAGAAGACTCCCAAACCTCACATTTTCTAATACCTGGTCAAGGGAGGCATGGGAAGGGGGATGATATTCCATAGCCACTATAGTGCCAAAACTGCTTTTTCCCCATTCAAACCCCTGATCATCAGGCATTAACAGGTGAGCACCCCAAGTCCAAAATTGCTATATTGGGCATAAACTCCTAAGCTCACACACACACACACACACACACACACACACACATTCAATCCCCAAGGATTTCAAAATAAAGTTTAACATAAGCCTGTCAAATTTCATCAGCAGCTCAGCCAGGTCCTGAAATTTCTCACTAAGGTCTCAGGGGGTGAAAAAAAACACAAAACCGTCATCTGATATTAACTCTAATGGCAACTCCAGATGTTTAGGTATCCATAAGTCCCAGTGTAGAACATTGAACATTGATGTCCTATTTACTGCATAACATGGCTGCTATAGGATGCCAGCTGATTCTTCACAAGACCACCTGCAAGCCCTTGCTCTCACTGCTGCCTATTGGCAATGCTCAGCCATCTTCCCCTCTGTAACACCAGCAGAGAAGGCAGGGAGAGAGAAAGAGACCCAATGCAGCAAACTCACCTCTCTCATGCTAAGAAAATTGCTCACCAGCAGCCCATTGCCATCAGCAGTTCTTAGAGAAAGAACATCCAAGGTGCTTCTATTGCAGACACCTTCATACTACAAGTTGGGGGGCTGTTTCCTCTTCTCTCTCAGGCTTTCAGTAAGTAATACAACCTTGAAAAATGACAAACAGCTGGTTCTCCATACAATTAGAGAGTAGCATAGTCTCTCAGATGAACCATACAACTACAGTTCACCCAAATTCATTTTAAGGGATAGAAAATAAGTATAACCTTGATTTTGCAACAATAATCAAAGAAGCACAGACAACTATGCATTCTGACGCTTAGAATTAAAACGAAGCATCCACAGGGTAAAAATGTTGTTGTTTTTTTTCCTAACGGGCAGGAAATACAATTGAATGCACACTTTGGGTCCTGTGAGTTGCAAGAAAAGCTAAAAATTAAACACACAGCATGAGTTTAGTGAGAGGGAGGACAACTTGGAGGAGGAAAGAAACTGAGAAGGTGACAAGATTAAGATGCGATGTTATTATTACTGCAAACCTGAGCGGAAAGATAATGAATTCTGGAGCCAGTCCTTGGGAATCAAGTTGCTGTATTTTTGGCAATGGAAAGATGAATAATTAATAACCAACTTCAAAGTTCATAGCTTCCTCTTCCTCTCCCAAGGAGATAATCAAAAAGGCAACAACTAACTTAGGGACAACCGCTTTGCAATATTTTATGCAAATTACTATCACTGCTGCTACAAAACTGTTCATAGGAGTGTATCTGGGAGAACAGCCCAGACATTCTGCTAGCTCACAGTGGCACAGCTGGAAAGACATTGGGCCACCAAGTCAGTCAGTAGCACATGTAAAAGCAGTGAACCTATCTATCTTTCCAAACCCTGAGAGACAAAAGATCACACCAAGGAAAGACAAAACGAATCTGAGAATATATGCAATTTTGAAAAAGCTCAAGAAAGATTTCATATGCATTTTAGAGAAAAATTGCCATAAATTTATTTATTTATTTATTTATTTATTTATTTATTTTGTCAAGCGTGTAATAGGTAACAGATATAAGTATAAACATAATTATGAATACATGAAATGGATACATATAAAAGGGAACATTAGGACAGGGATGGTAGGCACAGTGGTGCGCTTATGCACGCCCCTTACAGACCTCTTAGGAATGGGGTGAGGTTGACAGTAGACAGTCTAAGGTTAAAGTTTTGCAGGTTAGAGGAAGAAACCAGAGTCAGGTAGTGCATTCCAGGCATTAATGAATCTGTTACTGAAGTCGTATTTTCTGCAATCAAGTTTAGCGTGGTTTACCACAAGTTTGTATCTATTGTGGGCTCATGTATTGTTGTGGTTGAAGCTGAAGTAGTCATTGACAGATAGGATATTGTAGCAGATAATTTTATGTGCTATGCTTAGGTCTGACCAAACACGACGAAGTTCTAAATTGTCTAATCCCAAAATTTGAAGTCTGGTGGCATAAGGTATTCTGTTGTGAGCAGAGGAGTGGAGGACTCTTCTCGTGAAATATCTGGTCTCGTTCGATTGTATTAATGTCCAATATGCAGTGCAGGTTCCAGACAGATGAGCTGTATTCAAGAATTGGTCTAGCAAAAGTTTTCTATGCCCTGGTTTGCAGTTCAATATTACCGGAGAAGAAGCTACGCAAGATTAGGTTAACAACTTTCAATGCTTTTTTGGCAATGTTGTTACAGTGGGCTCTGGCACTTAGATCATTTGAGATGAGTACTCCAAGGTCCTTAACAGAGTGAGGGTCGTCTACAAGGTCGTATCCACCCAGCTTGTATTTAGTGTTTTGATTTTTTTTTGCCAATATGAAAGACAGAACAGTTGTTGGTTGAGATTTGGAGTTGCCAATTGTTTGACCATTCTGATACTCAAGGTCTTTTTGTAGGGTAGCAGCATTGTCAGTGGTGTTGAATAATTTTACATCATCAGTGAAGAGGACACAGTTGCTTATATGATCGCAAAGGTCGTTTATGTAAAGTATAAATTGTGTGGGTCCTAAATCATTTCCTTGGGGGACACCACTGTTAATTGGTGCAGGGTTTGATAGGGCGTTCTCTATTTTGACTACTTGTTGCCTGTTTGATAGGAGCACAGCTATCCATTTATGCAAGGATCCGGAAATGCCATAAGATTTAATTTTAGAAGTAGCTTGTCATGTACTTCTGAATCAAAGGCTTTACAGAAGTCTATATAAATTGCGTCTATTGCTTTACCCTGGTCGAGTTGTGAAATCCATATGTTTTTGCAGTGTAGGAGTTGCAGATTGCAGGACAGTTAAAACTAGTTAAAAACAAATAAAGCATTTGGGATTCAAATGATTACATTTCTCTAGATAATATCTCATCCTAACCCAAATGCCTGAGGTAAGAGGCAGGTTTTCATTGCCTTTCTAAAGGCCTGCAAGATTGGGTGATTTCACACTCCATGATGAAAGATGATTTCTCCCCATGTAAATTTTAAAAAGTAGTGTGAAGTGGCTCAACAACCATATTAATTCACTTAATGACTATGACTTTGTTTAAGACTGCACTATTTTGGAAATTCCAATCACAACTGTGTTCATAAACCGAGGACTACTTGTAATACACTATGTAGAGGACCACCTATCTACTTGGAAACTACAATTGCAGGGGTGAAATCCAGCAGGTTCTGACAGGTTCTGGAGAACTGGTAGCGGAAATTTTGAGCAGTTCAGAGAACCGGCAAATGCCACCTCCGGCTGACCCCAGAGTGGGGTGGGAATGGGGATTGTGCAGTATCCTTCCCCTGGAGTGGGGTGGGAATGCAGATTTTGCAGTATCCTTCTGCCACGCCCACCAAGCCACGCCCACCAAGCCACACCACGCCCACCAAGCCACGCCCACAGAACCAGCAGTAAAAAAAAAATTGGATTTCACCACCGCTCCTATGGTACCAATTAATATTCTTGCCATATTCATTGCTATCTCTTTGTTCCAATAAAACGCAATACATGAAACTTGTGAATGGATTCAGTGCCGACTTTTCACATTGAAAAATGTTTCTCGTGTATCTCCACTTGGAAGACCAAAGTTGAACTAGGCCAACTCCTACATTTCACAAAGGCATGAATGCAGGGGGGTGGGGGGGTAGGAATCCAATCTCGGCAGAAACAGTTTCGACTGATTTTCCTTATTGGTGTAATGGTTATAATACCTGTCCTATATATAGAATGTCCCCAGTTCAAAACCGATCAGGAATAAGTTTTATTAGGTTATTATTTTTCTTTCCCTAAGCTACCTATTTTCTGCTGTGCTGCATTTTTTATTAATAAGGCCACCAGATGTACTATTGGAAAAATTATAAAACAGTGCAACAGTGGACTTATCGAGACATATATATATATATATTAAAAAGCAAGCAAACTGGTAAATTGTTTACAATATGGTAGGTGGAACATCTGGCAATCTGCAGCCAGTGTCTCAATGCAGAAAGGGTTTTCTTAATCTAAAGCCTGCATTAGCATAGGACAGGAACAATTTAAGCATATAGTATGAATCAGTGGTGGGCTGCTGCCAGTTCAGACCAATTTTTTCGAACCGGTAGTTCCAACAATCAGCTGGCCCCGTCCACCCACCCCTGGTCTAGCCTGTCCTATATTTCCTTCTTTCTGGCTCAGCTGATTCGCGCGTCACAGCTGATTCCCGCACCTCTGCTGTTCTACTTACTGGGGCTGCCTTAGAAGGTAAGCAGCTGAGCTTCAAATTGCTGTATTTGGAGCCCTGCGCACAAGCGCGTTAGGCACGCGCACTCACAGAACCAGTTGTTAAACTGTTTGCAGCCGTTAGCTGGTATAAATGTACTCTAACAATTTACAAAACACCACTCTTAAGCACTTTTATTGTACTTCCCATATACTTTCTACTTTCTAACACAGGTAGTCCTTGACTTGCGACCACAGCTGAGCCCAAAATTTCTGTTGCTAAGCAAGACAGTTGTTTACTGAGTTTTGCCCCAGTTTACAACCTTTCTTGCCACCGTTGTTAAGTGAATCACTGCAGTTGTTAAGTGAGTAACATGCTTGTTACGTGAATCTGGCTTCCCCATTGACTCTGCTTGTCAGAAGGTCACAAAAAAAAGTGATCACATGACCCCAGGATGCTGCAACCTTCATAAATATGAATCAGTTGCCCGGTGTCTGAATTTTGATCACATGACCACAGGGATGCTGCAATGGTCGTAAGTGTGAAAAACAGTCATTTTTTTCCGTGCCATTGTAACTTTGAACGGTCAGTAAATGAACTGTTTTAAGTTGAGGACTACCTGTGGAGAAGAAATATGAAAACTTCCTTCCTTCAGTAGGTATAGACCAGAACACCCATTTTGGTTAATGCATGGGCCCAGTGGTGGGATTCAGCCGGTTTGGGACAGTTCAGGCAAACCAGTAGTTAAACTGCTGGCTGGCCCTGCCCTTTCCCTTCCAGAAGTCCCCACGCACCCCATTTTGGCTCTCAGGTAAGTGCAGGGAGGCCAACTAGGCCCAAAACTGGGGGGGGATACGGCCCGTCGCCACCGTGGCCTATTTTCGCTGCAGGGAGACCTCCTAGGCCCAAAACAGGGCATGGGGGGCGATGCATCCCCCCATGACCCGTTTTTGCTCCCAGGAGGGTGCAGGAGGCCGAATATACCCACCCAGCCGGTCATTAGGGCAGAGAACCGGTAGTTAAATTATTTGAACCCCACCACTGCATAGGCCTGTTGAAACTCTTCTGAATTTCCTGTAACAAATGTTAATAGTTTTGCAGTTTAATATTTAAACCTTGATTGGAAAATGTGCATGTGCTAGGAACTGAGTATGGAAAATATAGAGATAAAGAAATTACAGAGGGCCTTGAAGATTAATGAAATGCAAACAAAGACCGTGGCGAACTTATCCTTGGAGAATTGAGAAACCTGGCCAAAAGAGATTGGATGAAATTCTTAATTCCTCGGCCACTTCAGACTTGAACAATTTTGGAAATGGTTGCAGTCAGCGATCATAAGGTAAAAGGTAAAATAGATAAAGGTTCTCCTTGCACATATGTGCTAGTCGTTCCCAACTCTAGGGGATGGTGTTCATCTCCGTTTCAAAGCCGAAGAGCCAGCGCTGTCCGAAGACGTCTCTGTGGTCATGTGGCTGGCATGACTCAACGCCAAAGGCACACAGAACGCTGTTACCTTCCCACCAAAGGTGGTCCCTATTTTTTCCATTTGCATTTTTTACGTGCTTTCAAACTGCTAGGTTGGCAGAAGCTGGGACAAGTAATGAGAGCTCACCCCATTACACGGCACTAGGGATTTGAACTGCTGAACTGCCAACCTTTCGATCGACAAGCTCAGTATCTTAGCCACTGAGCCACCACATCCCTTTTAAGGACCTTCTAAAAAAGAAAATATATTTCTCCCCAGATATTTCTCTTTGGATCAAGTTGGTCAGAAGACATGGATATTTCAGGCACATTATGTTTTATGGTGTCAATCCAGGCTAACCCTGGTATATATATATATATATTCTTCTGGCCAATAAGGTCCAAGCAGAGATGACACCAAGGAAGAGAAGGGCAATGTTTTATAAGGGCTGAACAATTTAGACATTACAGGACGTTGGGATACATGTGTCTTTAAGATAGATAGGAGGCCTAAGGTTATGGACAGCTGTAGAAAATGTAGCGTCACTCATAATTCATAGTAGTGTTAGCTGTTCAGCTGGCTATCACGAAGGAATTCATTATCCCAGAGAGATTCGGGATACTGAAACTTGAAAAAAGGAAAACACACAATGAACCCATCTTTTATTCTGTTGAGATACAGTAAAACACACGTTCTCCTTGGAGAACATGCTACCGCTGGCCTTTTTGAGTAAATCTAGTGTATCTTGTGTTCGTTGACAGAATCAACACAGAAGCTACCAGTTTTCATCTTCTTCGGCATGGAATTGAGGGCCTCAGTCTCTCTCTCTCATGTTTTTTTCACTCTAAACGTCTATCCAAACATTCACAAAGCATCGGACCTGAATACAAATCTCATAATAGACCCCTTTTCCCTGGGTTTTTTTTTTCCCCCATAGGCAAGGATTAAAAATAATGTCAATAGAACAATGCGGAGAAAGTTCAGTCTGGAAAACGAATATTTAAAAAGCTCTATAGCAGTGTTGGCTAACCTTTTTGCTGTCACGTGCCAAAAGCGGGAGGGGCATGCGTGTGCCCACACCCATAATTCAATGCCCCCCTGCGCTCCCCCCGCTTTTGGCACGCGATGGCAAAAAGGTTACTGGTAGGCCTGTTTTTCGCCCTCCCCAGGCTCCAGAGGCTCTCTTGGAGCCTGGGGAGGGCAAAAACGGCCTCCCCCTCCCCCAGAGGCCCTTCGGAGGCCAGAAATGGCCCACTTACCAACTTCCAGTGGGCCCGGAAGGCCTGAAAATCAGCTGACTGGGTCTCACATGCATGCTGGAGCTGATCTAGGGTAACACTTGTCTGTCTACAGATATGGCTCCATGTGCCACCTGTGGCACACGTGCCAGAGGTTCGTCATCAAGGCTCTATAGAATGTCGATTTTTTAAAAAAAAAACAAGCAGGAGCATTATTCCGTCAAGACCTCTACCCTGCTTAAGAATTTAAAAGATAATTATATCTACCTATGTAGATTCCTATACTGAGGGACTTGATCTTGAGAAAATTTGGTTTTAATGAATTCTGATATGAAATGACCTGATCTGTCATTTCTGGATTAAATCATTGGCAGCCACTTAATTATTCAACCACTTATATATTTTCTGACTGTTCTGATGCAGCCTTGGCTTAAAACCTACTCGAACTACTTGTTCGACGTGTATATTTTGGAACAACTGTCTTTTGGAAAATATATGTATTTTACATGTAAACAGGATTGGAGACCGATCTGGTCATGTTTTAGAGTAAACCCACTGTAATCAATGAGGTTTTAATTCCCAAGACTAATTTATCCCACTGTTTTCAAGAAGCCTATTTGAAACCTGACAAATCCTGACCATATCTTTAAACTTGCTTATTTTAACATGTAAAGCAGGGGTGAAATCCAGCAGGTTCTGACAGGTTCTGGAGAACCGGCAGCGGAAATTTTGAGTCGTTCGGAGAACCGGCCAATACTACCTCTGGCTGGCCCCAGAGTGGGGTTGGAATGGAGATTTTGCAATATCCTTCCCCTGGAGTGGGGTGGAGATTTTGCAGTATCCTTCCCCTGCCACACCCACCAAACCACGCCCACAGAACCGGTAGTAAAAAAAATTGGATTTCACCACTGATGTAAAGTAGAAATTTTCATGAAATCTTATTCTTACTGAAACAGAATAACAGAGCTGGAAGGAATCTTGGAAGTCTTCTAGTCCAACTTGTAAAAGCAGGACACCCTATACTATTCTGGACAAATGGTTGTCGAATCTCTTCTTAAAAATCTCCAGTTGATGGGGGCACCCAGAACTTCTGAAAGCAATCCATTCCACTGGTTAATTGTTCCCACTGTTAGGAGATTTCTCCTTAGTTCTAGGTTGCTTCTCTCCTTAATTGCTTCTCAGGTGCTTTGGAAAATGAATTGACCCCCTCTTCTTTGTCGCAGAATTCAACTCCCAGTGATGGCTGATTGGGGAATTTTGGGAATTGAAGTCCACAGATCTTAAAATTGCCCAAAAGTTGGACATTCCTCATATATATATAGCCCTAAAGATCAAACAACTTTGGCTGCTTTCCCAAAAAAATAGTTGAAGTTTGGAACTGTCTAGGACAGTGCTGGTTAACCTTTTTGGTGCCAAGTGCCCAAAGCACGTGTGAATGCACGCGTGCATGCCCGGTCCCCCAAAATGCAATGCGAGTGCCCCCCCCGTGCATGCACCCCGGCCCCCCATTTTGGCTTCCAGGTTTGGTGCAGGGGGGCCTCGTACAGTGCTCCTGTGTCCTGTTTTGGCTTCCAGGTTGGTGCAGGAGGTCTTCTAGGTCCAAAATGATGGGGGGGGGGGGGCGTGCGCATGTACGAACCCCAAAATGCAATGCGAGCGCCCCCCACACATGCACCTCGCCCTCTCATACATGCACGGCAGAGACCTGAAGACCAGCTGGCTGGCGGGAGTGTGCATACACGGTGGAGCTGGGCTGCGGCGACAGCTGGCGTGCCAGGCAACATGGCTCCACGTGCCACTTCGGGCATGCATGCCATAGGTTCTCCATCACGGGTCTAGGATTTGGGAGATCATAATTAAGAGCCTTGGTAGTACAGTGGACTAAAACACTGTTATTAACATCTGCTGCTTGCAATTACTGCAAGTTCAAA
>JANHZT010002849.1:35063-47357 GCA_032468215.1 Stegonotus admiraltiensis | reverse complement strand
CCGGTGAGATTCGATCTGCTGATCTGCTGAACTAGCAGTCAGCTGAAGTAGCTGCTGTACTGCACTCTAACCACTGCACCACGTCAGCTCTTAGATTCCTTTTATCATATTCATATCTCACTTTTCATTCAAAGGAGTTCAGTCAATTGTATTTCCTGTCTCATAACAAACTCTGGGGTAGATTAAGCTGAAATATAGTGACTGGGCCAAGGTCAGTATTGTGAATCCACATAACACTAATCATTAGCATATTGTGGCAAGTTCTTATACATACAGAAAGCTCAAAACAGAAAGAGACTTGGTCACCAAGGCAATCCTGCTTCCCCTTTCTGTTAATGGCCAGATGTTCAGGCACAAAGTTTGAATGCCTTCTCTGAAATGAGATTCCCACCCTACCAATATTTCAGATGGCCCCAAAGATGTGGATACTTACCCAGGCTTTTGACAAAGCTGATTAAACACCCCTTTTCTTCTTTTGTTCCAATCTGGGTTTGTTATTTCAGCCATCTTTGTTCCTTTGCTTCCTTTTGTTTTGTTTTTAAAAGTTTTTAAAAATTTGTAAACTTTCTAGAATTGCTAAGAGTTGAACAGCATAAATTTAATAAATTATTAATTTTGGTTTAATTTGTAATTTGTCATGCCATTTTCTCATGAAAAAACAATTACCTTGTATCATTGACACATTAATGTTCAGATCAATAGTCCTTGTTATAAAATTTCCTCATTATAAAATCTAATAGCTAGAATAAAAATGTTTTGCTTTTAGATTTCTCATAATTTTATAAGGATTCTGGGTCTCATAAGGTATTCCTTAATCTTCAAGTTTCCACCCTCAGCTAATATATAATTTGTTTAACCATGACTTATTGAATATTGGATACAATTATGAATTCAGCCATCACACTAAGCCATGAATTATAGTCTACCCATTATAACATCTCCTTTCCCAAAGATAGTAATTTAACAGTTTAATGTTAGATTATGTCTGAACCAGACATAAGCCTTGTCTGAGCCTTGTCTTTCAAGAGGCTCAAGAAATTACAACAAATGTATTAAATGACCCAGCTCAAATTATCCAACTTTGGATACACTATGCAAAGTCCTAGCTCTCTGGAAAAAGACTTCTAATGCTGTGAAAGCTGGAGGGAAATAGACGAAGAGAACAACTAGTAACAAGGTGGATGAATTCAGTTACAGTGTCAATGACTACACCATTGGAAGACTTGAAAGAACAAGGTAGGGAGAGATTGTCATGGAGAAAATATATGTTGTTTCTAGGAATTGAAAATTACTTGATAGCATATAGTGAATTTCTCAGTGTTGGCTATTGTGGCACCTGCACAGTTTTGATAATAGTCTTGCTTACTCTTTTACTCTTGGCTTCTAATCTTCCCAGATTCAGTCCAGAAAGGTACGAGAATTGGAATACAGCCAAGCATTACAAGCTGAAGAGGTTTATAATAAAAACTAAGTAAATATTTCAGCAACATCACTAATTGGGACCATAGACTATCTTTTCATGACAGCTGGACACTTGTCTCATATTCATTAGAGATGCTTCAGTTCTCAGAGTAAAAATCCTACTGGAGAGGACTTTTTTCAATACTGACTATTCAAAAATAAACAATTAATACCAACTTACCAATTTGAACGGGTGGTGGTGATGGAGGAATTCAACTGAAATAAAGCATCAGCATTTCAGTTTAAAACTAAAATTTATCTATTTCAAATTAATTAGCTTTGGACAGATTATTAATGAATCCTAATATTTTTCACAGTGGAACCAACAAGCAATGTATTTATTTTTAGTCAATGGTTATCAAGCCCTGTGCTAATTAAAGTCAAGCATCAATAGCAATTTATCCAAAGTGAGATTTTAAAAAATGTGAACAATAATGTGAAATAAGAAAGTGACACTACATTTCCCAGGTGTGTAATAAAATCTAAAGTAGAGGAAGAAAAAGGTTAAACAGTTGGGGAAGAGGAAATTCAGAGGAGAAGCAAAAAGACTTTTCTGACTCTGAAGCAGATGGTTTAGCACCTTACTTTTTGTACCCGTGTTTATATGTTCAATGTGCATTTATTTCTGGAAAAAAAATTCCTGATAATACTCAAGCAAACAATTTCCTGTGGAGATAGTAGATCCTTACATAAATAATCAGTTATCAATAGTTAAATTAGAGTAATATTCAGGAAAACATCAAAGACATTGCAGAACACAGTTGAAACTTCTTTGTCTTTTGGTTTTGAGAGTTTGTTTAGAGAAATTTAATCTTAACTAATGAAGAAATTTATGAGGGGAGAAAGAACCATCAATGTTTGGGTCAGGTTTTGCATAGATCGGGCTATAATGCAAAGACAGAGTCGTCCATCCTCATGGGTTTCCTTTCATCTAAATGGAGAATGCTGGCTCCCTCAGCTAAGAAACAGAGATGAGCACTGTCTGCTAAAATTGGACACAACTGAACAGAGAAAACATTTACCTTTATCTTAAATTATAAACATTATCATGTCCTTTCAATGCTGCACTTGCTATTAACATTCCTCTAGCCAAAGTAACTAAATTGTTCTAACATTTGAATCAAATATTAATAATTTAAATTAATTCATTCCTATCCTATGCAGTGGTATGTTATCAGTCAACCAAATTATTCATGCTTGAATTGCACTTTATGCCTTCAGCCACATTCACAGGGCAAATCAATAATACAGCTAAGTAATTTACATCTCAAGCTAGACAGGCACAAACCAAAACCAATGTCTAGTGAAACACCCAGCTTGATCAAGAAGAAATATTCCAAGAGATTATGTGTGAACCTTTCTTTCCCGAAAAAGGTGGGCACATTTATAAGACTGGTGTAATCCATACACACATAATACCTGGGAGCTACCACATTTCGTAGAGATTTAGCTCTGTCAGAAATGTCCTCACAATGGTACAGTCTGTGTTTTAGATTCAAATGGAAAAAGATATCTTGACAATTGCCTATCAATTGTAGAATCGCACTGCAAATTCCAAGATTTTATTCAGCTTAACACATATGAGAGGGGCCATGCTTTTCGAAATCAGAAAACAGTTCTATCTAGTTCAGGACAGTCCCCTAAAATGTAAACAAACATGCACACAAAAAGTCCAGAAAGAAAACACAAATGCAAATATCCCCCTATTTTTTATGTCTTCAAAAGTCTAATGTACAAACCCCTGTTCTTTTGTATAGTTGAAAACCCTTATAAAATGTGACAAACACACAGATATTGCAAGCCCAAAGCCAAATGAGATTTATCCTAATATATGAAGCGTGAAAGGATGAAATCTATGTGTTTAAAAAGTCAACCCTGCTGTGTTTAATAGCTATAAATAACTTGGAAATTTTTAAAGCATGTGGTCCCAAAAGCATAATTTTGTTCCCTGTTGAGGATGAAAATATATACAGACAGTCTCAAAATAGGCTTTACACAGTTAAAGAAAAACATATCTCCAAATCCTCCAAACACCATGAGACAGAAAGTTTCGTCTCAGCCCACACATGTGAAATGACCACATCTATTTTGGATACCGCACCCACTAAAAATCTTCTTCTGTCAAAAATATTAAGCCATCCCAAAACTCTTTATTCCTATTACTGTATAAACGAAGTACAGCTGGTGCTGCATTTTTGGAAAAAGTTGGTTCAAGAACGAAAATTGTCAAGAAGATTTAATACAGATAAGGAATTTATTAAGTTCTCAGACAAGACTGTAGCCTTGATGTGATAAATTTGTATGTTTTTCATAATTTTGCTGCTTATTTTAGTTCAAGATCTGTTTTAGTATTCTTGCTGTATGTTTTGTTTTGCTGTTTGTTTTTATTCTATACTTTAAAACATTTGTGTTGCCGACACTTTAGAAATTAAAAAAAGTAATAGGAACCAGAAAGTGTCTGATTTCAGTGATCACAATAAAACTATTTTGTTTATTATCTCTTCCTTTTTTCTTTTTTTTTTTGCATCCTATCTATATTCAAAAGGCTAATTCAAAATGTACCAGATGTAAGCTATAACTCTGTTTTGGTGTTGTACACCGGCCAAATGTGATAATTTATATCTCTCGTGTGTCTCATAAATAATAATATAAACTACATTATAAAATTCTCAAAGGGATATTGAATTTATTTTAACAAAGAAAACAAATAACACTATTATCTTTCTTGTTCTGAAGTGCTAACCATTCACATCTCTTAAAACTTCTCTTAGATAATGTTTCCATTTGTTTTTATTACAAATATTCATTGGGGGGGGAATAGCTTTGTATGTTTTATTAACTAAACAGAATAAAAGGTATTTTTCCAGCAATCTGTTACATTATGTGAATAGCTTACCAGATTGCCATTTAAAAGAATACGTTTAATTTTTTATATAAAAACACAACCAAATGAAAACTGTTCTAACTTTTCATTGCATCTTTGCCTGCTTTTTTTTCTGTATATTAGCCACATTCTTCCTTTCCACAAGACAGTTATAAAAAGTCTTCTGTGTTTCACCCAGGTTTGCAATGTATTTATTTATTTTATTTCCATTCCTTCTTATGTTCTCATGATTTTAATAATGATGCTAGTGAGGAAGATGCACTAATTCACTTATCCTACCTGATTTTTTTTCACGTATTTCTAGTTATGTGTTGTACAAATATTTCAGAAGAAATAGAATGTGAGCATGTGCCTGAAGAACTCTTCTGCTGATGGTGAAAGTAGATTCATCTTTTTCCACCCTTGTCAGGGTGTGTCGGCTTCAGGAGCTGCTAAAGATTGTTGTCAGGGTTCCAAGTAATTCACCCATAGAAAGCAGAACTCTGAGGCAGGTAGATTCCTTAAAGAACAATTTTATTGAATACATCGTATTGGCACAACTGGTGAAAACCGACTCTGAAAGTTCCTGCAGTTTTCACCTAATTAAAGAGAAAGTTTCCCCCCTTTCTCCAAGTCATCAGTCAAATGGTCCAATCAAGGTGCTGGCCGGTTGCTTGGTTACTTCACTCCTCCTCTCCCAGCCACCTGTTAGAATGACCTTGGTTCCCACAGGAAAACCCTTTTCATTTTGACTGCAAAACCCTGGCTAACTATCTCCCTCCCCCTCCCAATAAAGTGCATTCACACCTGCCTTTGCATGAAGTTGTGTGCATTACCAAGTTGCAAATGCTGCCTAATTCAGAAACACAGACGAATTCAGCTGCCAACATGGAAATTTATAAGAATTTTTCCAGGGACAAGAGTAAAGTTGCAGTTTATTGTAATTTGTGCATGCAATGCACACCGCTATAACACTCTAAGAAAGGCTGAGTCCAAAGATTGAAGCCTTTGAACTATGGTATGGAAGACTCCTGCGAGTCCCTTAGACTGCAAGGTGATCAAACAGGTCAGCCCTAGAGGAGATCAACCCTGACTGCTCTTTAGAAGGCCAGATCTTAAAGATGAAAACCAAATATTTTGGTCCCCTAATGAAAAGGAAGGACTCACTGGAGAAGAGCCTAATGCTGGGAAAGATTGAGGGCAAAAGAAGAAAGGGATGACAGAGAACGAGGTGGCTGGATGGAGTCACTGAAGCAGTCGGCATGAGCTTAAATGGACTCCAGAGGATGGTAGAGGACATTGTCCATGGGGTTGTGATGGGTCGACACGACTTCGCAACTAACAACAAATAACAACACTGGACATTTATCTTCATAACTGTGACAATTTCACCTGATTTGTCAGGGAAAAGTTTCTATGTTCTAGAAGATCAACTTGCAGATTTCCTTACAACAAATTAAATTCTGGTCCACCTGACTAATATCACTATTGATTGGTATGTACTCCAGGTTTTCAAAGTGAAGACTTTCACGGCCCTGTATAAATTAAACTGGGGCTGTTCTATATGCAAAGCTGCATTTCTACCATTGAACTACCAACCTTTTGTTTGTTCATCTTGGAAACAGCATTTAATGCTTTAGATGGGGGATGCCTTTTGCAGCTGAGATGGTGAAAACTGTCTATACAGGTAGTTCTCTCACTTAATAACAATTTGGATCAGCAACTCCATTGCTAAAGACTTGGTAGTTAAACAAGACATCATGTGGCCATGACAGACATATGACCTCACTTCTGCTATGGTTAAATGAGACATGTGACCCTGGCTTGAAATTTTATCACCAGCTTTTCCATTAATTGCTTATGATTGTGGCACACTGTGATGGTCATAAAAGCTCATTAGTTGCAAAGTGCTGTGATAACTTTGAACAGTCCCTAAATGGAGATGTTGTTAAGCAAGGACTAGATGAATATCTGAGCTTTTCTTTCACAGAATTATTAGCCATTTTTTTTCATCAGCTACAAAATAGAATGTTTATCTTGTACTGCACAGGAAAAATATGCATGTTTCTTAAACCATAGGTGCAAATTTAATAATGAAACAAAAGAGCAGATTCTGTCTAAAAATGGATCTGATAACAAAATTAAAAAATTAGAGAATCTGATATACCGCTGTCTCTTCCTTCAAAGGAAAGGCCTTCAGAGCCATGAATTCTGCCAATGGAACCAACTTCAGTTGTCCATTCAGCATTTGCTTAGAAGACCAGTGAATGGAGGTTGAAGAATAGATGTAGACATTATTTTCAGACAATAAGATTGAAAAACTTGCACAGCCCCTCTCTGAGGGAGATGGGTGGTTAAGAAATAGAATGAATGCATGAATGCATGAATGAATGCAACAAAAACTAATTCTCCTGTCCCCTCTCTCTCCAAACATGTGGTTGGTTTAGTTTCAGAGATAGCCAATTAGAATTTAGAGTCAGTGCTGTAGTAACAATACTTATGCCCCAGATAGCAGCTATTACACTTCTATTTTAAGGGCCAACATACACACCCCACTCCCAAAAGACAAAATTGGGCCCAAAAAGATTGTGGATGAAAGGCCTGAAGAGGGCCAGTTCAGTTTACTTCTAGGACCTCTAAATACACAATAATTCATTCATTCAAATCATTTTTCAGAGTGGAGTTTTAAAAATCCAATCACTTAGATTGATCCACCACTCTTGGATGAAATGTGCCAGATCCTTATAGCAGAAAACAAAACAAAAAAACCTGTAATGTTTATGATAATAAAACTGGGAATACATTCATCTTTAGCTAGGAAAAAGTAAGCAAAGGCAGAGAAATTGAATTGGTGACTGTTATTTAAGAGAGGAAATAAAAGTTTTCATATCTCAATAGGAATTTCCATGTGCATCCAAAAAAAAAAAGTCAAAATTGCTATAACTACATAATAGAAGTCCTTTCCTTTTAGGATCAGGGCTTCGATTTCATAGTCACAGCCACCATCTTTTTTTTTTAAATCCCCCTGTCCCGCTACAGATGCTCCTGGGTGTTAGATATATTTCCTAGAAATATTTTTTTCTATCAGCCACAAGGTAATATGGCTCAGTTTGGCTTCTGCTGTTGCCTATAAAGCAATTCAGACTTAATCTAGAATTCATCTCAAAACTGCTAATGTAAAATGTGCTTCCAAGCAGAATCAGAAGCAGAGAAAAATGTAATCTGAAAAAGCTAATATGAAGCATAAGCATTTCCACTTGAATGACATTCTTCTTACCTTGGCAGTTATTCTAAAACTGCCCCTTGGAAGGAAACAAAGGCCTTTCAACTTCCTCATGGCTCTTCTGGGCGAGATCATTGTTGTAAATATTGACTCAACACTGTCAGCTTAATAGTTAGTAGGAACATTGTTCACACACAATAAACTCAACAAAATGACCCAAGGTGGCTGTGCGTACATTAAAAATTCGATCTGGTAGAGTAGTTTTGTTCTTGTTATACTAAGAAAATCTTTGCAATGTCCTGTTCTCAGTTAAATAGAAAAAGATGGTATAAAGTTTAGCTGATATCTTGTCTGCCAATTCATTATTATTTTCCTGTGCTCTAACAGTCTCCATATGACTTACTTTACGGAGAAAAAGACAGATTTGCTCAATGTAGCATTCATGTTAGGCTGCTACTTTCCTAAACTAATGCTAGCAATGGCTTTTTGCTTTCATCAATTCCTATAGGTTCAGTTTGGCCATAGTGTTTGCTTTTTTGTTTTGTTTTTTCCTGTTTTCTGCATAGTCGGCTATTAACTTCCAATATAAAAATGATGTTTTCATTTTCTTCTTGGTGTTTTATAAAATTCAAGATAAGTTCCTTCAGGTGATGGTTGATTCTCAGTGACTCCATGGAAATATCCTTGCAGTTCTCTTGGCAACAGTACAGAAGCAGTTTGTCATTGGCATCTTCTAGGATTTTCTTCTCAAGTTCGGTCTAATCTACACGACTGGAATTCCTTGATGATCCCTGTACAGGCCCTAAGGAAGCACAAGCTTTGTTAGTTCCTGAGATAAGGCAAAGCCACTATCTGTTGAGACTTGCTCCTATACAGGTGTCCTTTTACTTATGTATTGATTTGATTTGATTTGATTTGTTTGCCACCCATCTCAGCTCAAATAGATAAATCAAGCATATCTTTATACTGTTTCATCAGTAAACTCAGTTTTCTCTATACATAGACACTACTTTAATTGTGACTTACAATATTTAACATAAAAGAACCCTGAGGTTTTTTGTCCCCTTTCAAGTCCTGTACAAAAGGAGACAGGGAAATGGTTCTTCATGAAAGAGAGTGATTTATGAAGAAAGTAGAATAATAGAATTAAGGGTTGGAAAGGATATTGAGGATCATCTATTCCAGCGTTTCTTACTTTTGATAACTTGAATGTGTCTGGACTTCAACTCCCAGAATTCCCCAGCCAGCATACAATACATAACAGTTCATTTATTCAAACACAAGTAGCAAGTAATAATTTCCCCCCCCCGAGGTGACTCAGAATTAAAACAATAATTACCAATAATTACATAAAAAAAATTTTTAATCTAAATCATGCTGGCCCATTATTCTGTCCTTGAGGCCTTTCTCCTTTAGAAATCTGTGCAAAATTAAATATGTTTATGTCCTATTACAGATTAGCAGCAGATTAAAAATGCAATAGTGTAATATGTTGTCTTTTTATTTTTTAATCCATTCCCAGAATCTGTGCATACATTTTCTTGCAAAAAAATGAACATGGATCTCCAGAGAATCTGTGATTGACTGCTATATAGCTCTAGTCATTTTAGTATTATTCTCAGTATTACTCTTCAATAACTGGAAACCAATTGCAGCTGCTATTTTTCAAAAACATTTTTAGCAATTCTCATAAACATTTTTTTCTTGCACCAAATTCTGGCTTAGATTCTAATCACCTATAGCTACAGGGTGATATTTAGCCTTTAATTATAAGTGTATTACACCCCTATAATTCTTAATGGTTTTTAAGTGGGGTGAAGTCTGATGGAAAGTGTTAGATATAGTCTGATTAAGCCTTTATCTTTTAGAAAATCACAGTTTGAGAATTTAAGTTAGGACAACTTTTAAAATAATAAGAAAGAAACTTCCAAAAATTGAAACATATAAGAATGTGCACCAACAAAGAACAGGCTGGATTTATACATGGCATGGTACAAATCATTCAAAATTTCACAAAACTCACAAAGTCATTTAGGCCACTGAGTCCACCATCTATTTAATGCAAGTCTCCAGATTAAAGCATCGCAGTGTCTTACTTCTGTTAAATTACATCCATTGAAAAGGTACCCACCACCTCTCTATGTAATTATTTCCACTTTCTCTTTCTGAAAAGGTTTTATTTCCCCTTAACATAAAGTGGGATCTTCTTTCCTGTAACATAAAACCATTATTCCATGTCCTATATTCTGAACTAAAAGAGAACAAATCTTGACTTTCTTCAATTTAACATCCTTTCAGAAATTTGAAAAGGACTGTCATATTCCCTCCCTCACACATGTTGTTTCCTCTCAAATCTCAAAACTAAACATAATCAATTCCCTCAATCTCTTGTCACAGCGATAGTTTATAATCCTCTAATAATTCTTGATGCCCTTGTCTGAATTTTTTTCCAATTTTCTGAATCCTTCTCAAAATATGGTGTCCAGGTCTAGGCATAATATTCAAGCTGTGACCTGATGAAAAAAGAATAAAGAAGACCACCCCACCCCCCTAATTTAGAAGTATAATTCTGTATCATTTCTTGAATGCAAGACAGAGCTTCCCAAGAAATCCTTCTCACGTGGTCTGGTATGTGTGTGACTACAAGAAATTGAATAGAGAAGCCCCATGGATTAGTTTGAATATACATCAAGTCCAGTGCCCAGTTTATAATTGTGACCCCCATTTTTTTCCAGAAAGAAAACCTTTCAAAAGTTCCTGAAATTCTATTTCATACAAGCATTCAGTAGTCACAAAGTCAGAAAACTTTCCAGCCCTTTCTTAAACAAGTAAGCTATCATTGCTACAGTTGTTGGCAGTGAATTATGAATTGTTTATATGTCAAATATACTGTACATTCATTTCATCCTGAGACCTAGCATTGTAAAGAGTGACAAAAAATGGAATGTCTGCTGACCTGGAAGCCCAATGTAGCTTAGGATGTGATTATCTCATTTAGTATGTTGTTAATTAATAATAGAAATAACAGAATAAGAGAGCTGGAAGTAACCTTGGAGGTCTTCTAGCCTAACCTCCTGCTTAAGCAGGAGACCCTATACCCGTAATGGCGAACCTATGGCATGGGTGCCACAGGTGGCACGTGGAGCCATATCGGTGGGTATGCAAGCTCAGCTCTGGCACGCATGCGTGCGCCAGCCAGCTGATTTTTGGGCCTTCTGGGCCCACTAGAAGTCAGGAAACACACTGTTTCAGGCCTCTGGAGGGCCTCGGGGGGGGGAGGCCATTTTTGCCCTCTCCAGGCTCCTAGAAAGGCTCTGGAGCCTGGGAAGAGTGAAAAACGGGCCTACCAGGCCTACCGGGCCATCACATGCCAAAAGCAGGGGGAGCATGGGGGGGCACATAGAATTATGGATGTGGGCACACGTGCATGTGACCCCACCGCGCTCCACCCGCTTTTGGCACACGATGGCAAAAAGGTTAGCCATCACTGTCCTATACCCTTTTAGACATATGACTGTCCAACCTCTTCTTAAAAACTTCTAATGTTGGAGCACCCACAAACTTCTGGAGGCAAGCTGTTCCACTGAAAATTTGTCCTTAATTCTAGGTTGAATCCTCCTTGATAAGTTTCCATCATTTACTTCTTGTCCGGCCTTCAGGTGCTTTGGAGAATAGGTTGACCCCCTCTTCATTGTGACAACCCCTTAAATATTGGAATACTGTTTTCATGTCATTCCTGGTCCTTCTCTTCATTAGACTAGACATGCCCAGTTCCTGAAGAACCTTTCTTCATATGTTTGAAATATTTTTAATCCATCAGCCACTCAAACCAAACCCTGTTGTGGCACTAATATTTTAAGATATTTAGCTTTCAAAAAGTGAGAGCAATAACAAAGAGAATGTAGAAAGAAATGTTCCTCTCTTCACCTCCCACTCATAATACTGGAAACTTGGTCATTAAAAGTAAAAAGAAAAAAAACTTTTTGTGCAGAGAACATTGGAACTTGCTGCCATAGGAAGTTGTGATGGCCAATATATCAGAAGGGATTAGATGATTTTGTGAGATAAAGTTATCACTGGCTATTAGTCACTTTGGTTCATTGGTGAAATCTAAAATTTGTTCTGTGGGCGTGGCTTGGTGGGGGGGTGTAATGTGACTGGGTGGGCATGGCCAAGTTTTTTTTTTTACTTTTAAAACCATTTTTTACATGTAAAACCATGTAAAAATGCTTTCAAAAAGCTCTGACAGTCCCAGCTGAGTTGCCTGATCAGCAGGCAACTCAGCTGGGATCTCCAGAGCTTGGATCGTCAGAGCCATTTAAAAGAAAAAAGAGGCTCTCATGATCGCGCGGCTCAGCTGGGCATGGGGGGCAGGGGCAGGGATTTTTGCTACCAGTTCTCTGAACTGCCCACTGCCATCGCTACCTACTCGCCCGAGTCGGTCCAAACCGGGAGCATTTCACCCCTGCTTTGGTTCCATATTAACTTGAATGTGCTTTTCAATACAAATTGGCTGACAAAGGTGGCCAGCTGGACATTGTTTGCTTACAATGGGATCTGCTTGGCTGCTGTTTTAAGTGCATGCGGAACTCGATTAGTCTAATCAAGAATTCACAGTTGTGTTTTTGGTTTTGTTGTTTTTGTTGTTTTTTGTTTTTTTGCTTTATTTTTGCTCCCTCCACTGCCTGCTCAAATCTTTTACTTAGTTTTCATAATGAACATATTTCAATGTGCTGTCAACTGCAAC
>JANHZT010002847.1:102432-127755 GCA_032468215.1 Stegonotus admiraltiensis | reverse complement strand
GAAGGAAGGAAGGAAGGAAGGAAGGAAGGAAGGAAGGAAGGAAGGAAGGAAGGAAGGAAGGAAGGAAGGAAATTTATTTGCATTTTTGTTTCGGTTTTTATAATAATTATTTTAATGTGGATCTTTATACTTTTGTATAATTGTATTTTATATTTTCAATTCTGTTTTTTTTCTTCAGTGTTTACACAGTGCACCATTTCTATGCTGCATAGAGTTGCTTTTTGTAAGGTGGGTGGGTATGCAAATTTATTTAATAAAGGAAATAAATAAATGCAAGTTTATTTGATTACAAGTTCTGCACTTATTGCAATCCATTCATTTCAATGTCTCCTCTTTAAATATACCCAACAAAGTGCTGCTTCCTTATATATTTAACTAGAATAGGGTAGCCATTTTAATACATTTTACCAAAACAGCATTTTAAAATTACCAATTGATTATGCTATACAAAAAAAACAACCAAACAACCAAAACCATTCTCAACTAAGGCTGATAATAAAATTTGATGGATTGCAAGAGAGGAAAACAAGAACAGGTTAGCATGAATCTCATTTGAGGTTAAAACCTCCTATGAAGACTAATATTCAGTATAAGTGATAGCAGATCCAGAACAGATGAGAAAATAATTATGCATGCAGTCATTTTTCAGATTGTAAAATAGGAACAAAGGAAGAAGAAAAATATTTCCTTTTCAGTCATGACATTGATCTTATAAATTGACAGCTTTCATGTAAAGATGTTCCAAATGTGTTACTTAGAAATGCAGTTTTTATCATTACATAATTCCTATTTTGAACTATCATATCATTCTTAACTTGACATATGTCTGTCTTGCTGATGGCCTGTAGTTTTCTTCCATTTGAAGTTGCAGTCAAAGATTAGACTATTCTAATTAACAAAATCGAGCATCAGAAAGGACACCTATAAAGACGAAAACCTCAGTCAACTAGAAAAGATTTGACTATTTGATTTTTCCTTCCATTATATTGTAGTACAGCAGGAGGACTTATGAGTGAAAAGTGATTAGGATTCCATCCTTTAAGAAATATCAACCTCATGAGGATGATCTTGACTGGCCCAGATATAATATTAAGGCATGATTTGTTTATCTCAACATCTACAGATCAGTCACAACTAATTATCTATTGGGGGACAAGAAACCAAATCTGAAATTATAATTTAATGCTATCGTATCTTGTAAAATTTGAAAATCCTATTTTTTTGCAGCTCTGAATCACCTGCACCATTAACTAATACAAGGCAAGAATGGTATGGAACAGTAGCGGGTTTCAATTTCTATCACTACCAGTTTGCTTGTGGACGTACATGTGCGTGTGTGACACTTCTATGCATGCACAGAGACATCTGGGCGGTTTGGGAGGAGCCTCCCACTGTTACCAGTCTACCCGATCCAGGGAGAACCGGTAGCAACCCACCACTTTGGACGTTGACAATCAGAACTCTGAAGTTGGCAGTTGCCATTCATCACTAAAATCCTTCACTTTTTCTTTCACGTGTTTTCCCAAGTTGCACTGAAAGATAATAAAATTTTAAATTGCAGCAATAACATATTCATGATGCCTTGTTCAGAAACTCTACAAAGGCTTGTGGGTAAATATAAAGAATCGTCAAGACAGCAGTAAACATTTTCAGCGGGATCTGCATTCTTAAATTAAAGGACTATACTATCCGGTTGGTTAAAAAAGGAGCAAGTAAAACATAATTTGATGCTAGATTCTTTTAATTTAGACAAGTACATGGTATACAGTGTTTGTATGTATTACAATTTTATCTTGCATAAATAAATACTTTATTTTGGAGGTCACACTTTGATGTTCTTCGCTTTTAAAGAAAAGGCGCTCTCCCTTCTGACAGTCATAATTTCGTTTTTTACAAAATTATGCCTCCCCCCCTTTTTTTTTTAAAGGAGTAGAAATAAAGTGGAGCAACTCTCTGAAAAATCCAGCACTTTCAAATAAAAATGAAATGTTTGTAGAAAATCAGCTTCCAAAATCTCTCTCTCTCTATCTTGCATGATTGACGATGGTTTACATTTCAGTTGTTATAATAGCAAAGAGTAACAATCCTAAATGCACAAATATGAAAAAAAACATTCTTCCAGTCTGCATCAAGTTGTGAGCAAGAATATTTTTTTTCAAAGCGATCTGTTGATAAACAATATTTATTGCATGATAATGCAAACTGCTTCTACTTTATTTTACAGATAATCCCTGTAACTGGAGATTTTAGAAAAGAGGTGTATTTTTCTTTGTTTTTAGTCTCAGGGACAGGATTAGAATTGAAGACTGGCTGAACAACTTTTTGCTTGATATTTAAGTTCCAAAAATGCCTTTGTTCAAAAATTTTACAATCTGGAAGAGGTGACATGTTCTAGGAAACACTTTGAACTGGACCTCATTTTTAAAAATATTGCATTATTGAAAACAAGATTTATAAATGAAAATAAAATCATAATCTTGCCAGTGGAATAATAATGCTCTTGAAATCACTAAGCAATCATTTGAGAAATGGAGCTGAAAAAGAGAAAAAGTGCCAAATGAGGAAAGTAACGAAACACCAACAAAATAAAAAGCATGAATATGCAAATAGAATAAAAGTTCATGAGAATCTGGAAGGAAAACATAGAACATGAAGGAGTTAAAGTGAAGAAATTCTCTCTGTCTTTAATTATTATAGCCTTAATATTCTGCCATTTCCCTGAAAGCTCAAATCCTCCTATCTATTGGACTCTCCTAATTTTATCCAAACATTAACCTTGTAGGATGGGCTGAATTTACATTCCTGGTCAAGTCCCTCCCCGCCCCCCCCCGTCCCTCCCCAAGTATGCAGAATAAACTTAAGATAAAAGTTTTTCAGGGGGGGACGTCTTTGTTAGAAACAGATAGGTTGACCCTCTCAAAGGGAAGTGGAGCACTATGCCACTCAAATATTTCTTAATTGCTTGGGGTTTTTTAGGTTAAAATTAGTGTTAAAATTGAACACTAAATTTTAAAAAAAATTAAAACCCCTCTTTTTCCTCCCCGATAATTGCTTCCTTTGAGTGGATGAAACCCTTACCTTAAAGAAGGGAAGCAACCCAAATATCAATAGACAAGTGTCTGACTAAAGCTGAGATTCAACTCCCATTAGTTCTAGCAATCATGGCTAAGGCAAGAGATTGCTGGAGGTGGAGTTCAAAAGATTAAGAAGGCATCAGAATGCCTTGTCTTGCAGCAGATTGTATATCCAAACCAAATTATCTCTTTGTGAACATGGATTCCCACTGAGTTGTGTTTTTCAGAAAGAGAAAAGATTCACAGCAAGGCTCTTTGAGCTAATCTTGATCCCACCCCCTCCCCCGCTTTCTTTAAAATATGTTATTTATGATATTTCTATTCTGCTGTATGTAAAAAAACAACAAGGTTGTATACAATAATTCAGAGTCAAGGAACAATAAATATATCATAAAATATTAAAACAATATCCACAGTAATATATTAACATTTTATTTATTAATAAAACGTATTTAATGCGCTGTATACATTGTTTTTCAGCCAGAGATTCCCCAATGTGATTTAGAAAATGATAAAATACGTAAAATGACAAACAATAAACAACCAAATGACAAACAATAAATATATCAGAAATATTTTATTATTTATTTGTGTACATCCCACACATTCATCCGTGCACACACATTCTCACAGGCATAAATTTCGTGTATTTATACAAAATACGGAATATTTCTGTGGAACATTTCCCCTCTCGATCTTTAAGGCAACTAGAATGCATTATCTCAGTTACTATATGTCTGCAGTGTATCCAGGTGTGTATTTCTTTTATAACAACTTTGTCACAATTTTACAAGATGTTTTATATGCACTTCTATGTGTATAAAATTCCCTAATAGGTACAATATTTAAAAATATATTTTGAACAGAAAACCCATTTGCAAAATTTGTAGAAAGATGAAAGAGAAAGGTAACTGAATTCCTGTTTTTCTGTGGTCATGAAATATGTTTGGTTTAAACTATATCTTCCTTGCTAACTCATTGCAGTGAAGCTGTTCATTGATTTTACAGTTTCAGATATCTGCCTTCATTTGCAAATAAAACTGAATAATTTTTTTCATTACCTTATCCATATTAAAGTTTGCCTAGGCTTTTAGAAAACTTGTGTCAACTGAAAGGAGGGGGCGTATATGTAGTGTGTGTATGCATATGCACACACCTCTTAATATTCAAAGAACCAATTAAAGAATCTTGAGGAGAGAGACCCCAAAATGTTGAATCATGAAATTTCAATGTCATTTTTTCCACATATTTCCTGCAATTTGTATACATTTTGTCTAATTATTTTGGAAAGTACATCTGCTTTGACACCTGCAGAATTATTGCAAGCTGTCATTTTCATTCCGGTGGGGAGGAATATTTAAATTTTAGTTTTGGCACCTGTCAGGCTGTAGTACAACAAACCAGAAACCAGAGGGAGGACGGAATTCATGCTTGCAAATATTATTTTGCAATGGCTAATAATTGCCATGTTTCCGTCAGTCACCCAAAATGACAAATGGTGCTGCTAGCGTGGAACTTCACGTCAGCAGGACGAGGAGGAAAGTATGTCCTACAAAGTAACATCTCCTGACATCACAGATTTTATTCTGATTAGTCCACATAAAATGAATTGCTCCAGAAAGAAAACTTATAAACACTTGACAACACTTGCCTACCATCCACCCCCAAGTCCTGTCAAAAACATTTGCACTGGTCCCAGGAACACAAGTCTCAGTTACAGGGCCTGTTTGACAGACTAGGATATAGGGACCTGTCAGCTGAAGAACAGACAAAGATTATTGTGAAGGGGATTTGGTACTTTGTGTATTTTGCCTAATAGGGGAGCCTGTGCTCAGCATTTCCTGAAGCAAAAGAAGACAGATGAAATCTCTGGGCACTTCATTGCTGCTGCCTCTCAAAGATTTCCTGTCAAAATGGCCTATGAGGGGAGAAAGGGTTGCAATAACATTTTTTTTTTAACCTGGCAGGATTTCTAGCCTTGCTATGAAGAGAGTTTGAAGGCGCTGTCTTTGTAAAAACCTCTGCTGCCAAGCTACCAGATGTAGTTGTGTTTAAAAATAAAAAAGCAATATGATTCACATTACCATAGTGTACACTATAAAAGTAGTTTTGATTGACAGTTTATCCATATTTTATGGAGTGCTTCCTACTCCCCACCCCCTCCACCCCATTAAACACAGCAACTTTACTAACTTTGATGTTAGTGCAATTCTCAACTTAAATAAGCCAGTGGTTGCCAACAACTTTAGTGGCAGGGTTTCAGCCAAGCATGAAGGGAATGCCATCTACCTTCTCCAAACTGGAAGTTGTCTCTTTAGTTTTTCTTTTTCTTTCTGCCTCTCTCCCACTTCCAGGAGAATAAAAAACAGTCCAATGGGAATCACTAAATTCTGACGCTTTCCCACATTTGCAGAATATAGGATTGGGAGCAGGCTGTTACTCATGGGTAGTGATCTCCACATGGTTTCCATTGCTGTCCTAGGAAAATCATTCTACATGGATAGGATTCTCAAATCTATCTCAAAATCTAATTTTTGGACCAGGAGGAACTTGGTTGTTTTTTTTTTTAAAGAACAGCATTGGTAGGGTAATACAGTCTTAGGGGAGAAGGAACATTCATGATAATGTAGCCATCTTTCTCCATCCATCCATCCATCCATCCATCCATCCATCCATCCATCTATCTATCTATCTATCAGTAGCTGTTTCCTTCTTTTGTACAACATATGTTTGCATTATGGAGAAGACCAAGTTGAAGAGGAAAAAAGGCATGATAGTCTCCTATGAGGGAGGATGTAATGATTCCGCATTTTGCAGGGGATTCAGCTTGATGATCTCTTAGGTATTTTCTAACTCCATAATTTTATTATTCTAGGAGCACTGCTGTAATATCATACATAATATGTAATGTTTATATGTATGCTAATGTTTATGCAAATGCTTGGAATCAGTTTACAGAAATGCAGAAGTAAGATTTATAAAATAAATTCAGAAGGAAATGTTAAACCCAAGTTTATGTGCTAATTGGGAACTGAACTAGTAGTATCCTTGCCTTAAGTTTTTGTTTTAAGATTTCTGCATATTTCTCAGATATCTGATGAAGGAGGCTAGCTGATAGTCTGAGTTTTACTGATAACGTGCAGAAATTACTAAAGATGGTTGAGTCTGATTCTTGTGAATATTTATGTTCTGCATTTTGCATAAAGGCAGTTAATTTTCCAATCGCAAAATTAATGCAAATTAATTTATTAAATAATTAAGTTGCATGTCTTTTAATTATATTTTTTTTCTTTTTAATTCTTTAAAATCCTTGGTATTTAAATAAAGGGAAGATAGCTTAATACTTGTTTCTCAAAGGCGGTCCTGCTCCAAATTCATCTTTATTTCAACTATGTGAAACTGAATATATGGGAAACCATTTTGGAGAAGCAAATTTCTACAGATTTTGAATTATGTTAATCATGCCAATGCTACTGTTAGTCTAAGTTACACAACAGCTGTTTCTCATTTCCCGTGAGTATTTTCTTCCTGCAGAAAGTCACTCAGGTTTGTAACATGATAAAGTAGCCCTTATACACAAAACATTAATTTTTTTCTTTTTATTGCTATTTCATTATATTTAAATATTTTTGTGCGATAGCCTGCAAATATGCTTTTGTCTGGATCCCTAATACCAAGTTTCTACTATGAAGTTCAAAGGCCTTCTATCAGGAATTGTGTGTATTTGTCTGTGTTTGTGTATTTGCAAACACACAGAGATACGTTAGCCTGTAATTTGGCCCAACAGGGATCATTAAATTTATTTCTGGATCTGTCTGACAATATATACAATTGGCAGAAATATCCTGGAAAAAAAAAACCATGGCAATGTGATGAGAAATTTTCTTAATCTGATGTCAGACACAGGTTATGGTAGAGAAAGTTGTAAGATTTATATTAAATGATAACATCTTATACAGTTGGAGATGGACTGAAGTAATGAAAATGCATGTTTAGTTTGTCTAAGTGTTTGTTACAAAATTCAAGGAACACTAAAATGCATTGTTATTATTACAGTTCATAACACAGATGTTTAGACTGGATTTGGCATTTTTATCCACCTATCAAGTCCTTCCTAAATATCTGAGATAGGCAGATATTCTTGTTTGATGGTGTTAAGGCTATCATTGCAGGATGTGAGCTGTTGTCATTATTATTATGGTTTGTTGCACAGTAAGCCAGCTATTTAGGCTGGATTTGGCATTTTTATCCATCCATCAAGTCATTCCCAAGGACCTGGGATAGGCAGAAGTTGTTTGATGGAGTTAAAGCTATCATTGCAGGAGATGATGATGATGATGATGATGATGATGATGATGATGATGATATGATGTATTTTTATATTATACTTTAGGGTAACAGTTGCTTGAAATGCACATTTAAATGGTGGAGGTTTTGTTAGTAATTTCAATTATCTCCTCATAGATCATTGGAACTTTCTGCTAGTGATAGCTGGTTGGGTTAGTTGATGCCTTTTTGTTTTCTAAGAGGTTGTCTTTTCCTTTAGTAATTTTCTAATATATGTCAGCAACAACATCCATGGGATATTTCCAAGAACTGCCTAGAGCTACAGCAGATCCATTATTTTTTTAGGGCTCTTTGAACCTAGAATGACCCACTGCCGAGATAGGATTCAAGGATTCAGTTGCTAACCTTTACTTTAGTATGATTAATGAGCTCATATCAAGCAACACAGTATAACAGGGGAGGAATATCCTTCAGTCCCAGAGACCTGGTTCAATGAAAACCGCCCTAAACAAGTAAACAAACAGAGCCCAAACCAAAGCCAAATGTTTCTTTTCACAATCTCTTTGCACAGTGTCTTTCTTAAAGCAATTTATTCAGCTTTTGGAAGTTTCAGAAAGGGAGGGGGGCTGAGTGAGACAGTGAATAACTTAAGCCAGTCTACTCAAGAAATATTTTGCAATTTGTACTAATGGTGTTTTGAGTATCAGGCACAAATTCTAGCTCAATTTTGCCGCTGGATTAAGACTGTAAAACATAGCTTTTATTTATCTTCTTTCTGTACCAAGCAGAGGATCACTGCTATGGACAGGCATTTCTTAAACATAAAGTAGTGAATTTCCACTTATAGAAATCAATGTAGCATCTTTTGCAGCATCTGGTCCCATAATAAAGAAAGGTGACAGGATATGCCTTCAAATGGTTTTCAAGGGTTCTTTTAATGATAAAATGCTTCATCCATTTCATGAAACAATCAATGGGTTGTTTCAATATCCATCAATACTCTCCTTTTTTAACCTCAAACCATTCCCCCCCCCCTTGGTCTTTGCTCATTTCTCTACTTGAAATACCTCCAAAGAGGATGGTAAGTTACATAATGAGAATCATTGTATTTGTGATACAGCCATAAAGTTTCTGTCTGCAGTTTGGTTGCCTGTCTTAAGCTTCAAGTCACACAGCCAATATCATCTGATAGGATGATCTTACACTATCCCTTGATGGAAATCTAATCACTAAGTTTTGTGAAAATGGACTTGTACTGATTATAAAATTCCCAGTAGACCAGTTTAGCCTTTCCCAACTGGTATTGTATAATGAATAGAATGTCTAGGGAAGATGGGAATTGCAACTTAACATATCAGAATGGCATCAGCTGGACAAGAGATAAGGGAAGGCTGGGCAATAGAAAAGCCATGTGCTTCATTTTTGTTTTTCTGAGACCAATTCCAGATTCAAAACCAGTTTTTGGAAAAGGAGGCACTGTGGAATTTTTCCCCTACCCCCCCCATTATAATAACTTTATTCAATGTTACAATTAAAACGATTAAAAAAAAACTAATACAAACTAATACAAATAAAAAAATGCTTCCAGGGAAGAAATGGTGAATTAAAGATGGTTCTGCCAAGAGCAAAGCCAATGACCACAGTAGAATGAAGAGTCAGTGAGTGGACAAGCTCTTCAGGTTTCCTTGTTTGGACAAGGAGACAACTTGGGATCATGCACAATTGCTTCAGACAGTTTTGTCTGAGAAATGCTTCCTCATGACTAGACCACAATGATCTCTGGTGGGTTTTGTAATGGAATGTGTGGATGACTTGGGCGACGAAGGGAAGAAATGGTGCATAGGAAACATTGTGTCAGCTTTGGAAGCCATATTAGGCCAGAAGATTCCATGCTGCCACCTTCTCATGTGTGGGAAATAGGAGGCGGGATTTAGTAGAGTGCTGGTTGGTAGACATAATAGCATTCTTCCTGTCGGTCAAGGTCAGGGCGATTCAGCATCTGGAGAAGGAGTGGTCGGAGTGCTGAGTCGAGATGGGATGGACATTGATTGTAGCATGTGATTGACTGAGGAGTGAGGGGATGGTTTGTGGGTTTTGATTTACTGAGGGAAAACCTGGACCTTTCAGATTCGGGCTTTTCCAGATGTGCCAGTTTACCTATTCTACTAAAGAGAACTTTGGAAAATGCTTGCTTCCATGTCTTTACTCGGAGTTGGGTTTTTTTGGAACACTGACACATTGAACAAAAGAGACAGGAGCCCCCTGTGCATTAACACTCAGAGGAAGAATCTTAGGAAGAATCCACCCTAATTGATTAGACAGTTAAAAGTGGTGGGTAAGAAATTTGTACTTTTAGTCTTGCAAGATTCTGTTACTGTAGCCTTAACATAAGTAGAATTAGCTCATCTGGTTGTGTTTTCTGTCTGGTTTACCTAGGAGGGCCGATATCAATTCTGCATTGCTTGTAGTGCTGTACCAATATATTTGTGAACTTGTGTACAGTGATTAAATATGATAGGGAAACAAAGTAATACAGTTTTACTTCACTATTATAATTTGTTTATTAAGTTTTAACATTTTTCTGAATAATATCCTATAGTACACATACAAAAAATCACAGTTGTTCATTAGGTTTATCATTATGCAGACATGCATTTTGACTACATAAAGAAAAGGGACAAAACAAGGCTGGTGTTACTACTCCAAATCTTGGAACTGGAACCAAAGAACGTATCTTATCCATAAAGAGGTGACAAATTAATAAAACAATAGATTTGACCTATCATGTAGAGTTAAATTAAGCATTCTTATAACATCAATATTCTTAAGAACAAAACAACAATAATAGCCAGGGAAAAGAAGTTTTGAGAGTCGATCTAAATGTGTAGCAATAATGAGGCTTGAACATAATGTTGATGAAACGTTGGCCCGAATGCTACCCTGGTGAGAAAAGCTGTGAAATAAAGTTTGTGCTCTTTTCTCAGTAGCGGAAGCTGCTGTTGAATGTGTGGAACCCTGGTGGAAGCAACCCAAATAAACTTTTTTAGCCCATGAACAGTTCCATTTATTAATTAATCTGCAATTATCCCCTGAGGATAGTTTGCAGCATAGTATATAGGTAAAGCAAATTTTAAACCATGATTGCACAATTAAGTAAATGAAGCACAGAGCTGATTGCTCTGATCAGTAATGAACTTTCACGAACGCTAGATCACAATGTTATAGCTTCACGTGGAGAGTCGGCTCTAGCAGGGACTTGGGAAATGGTTGGAACACTGCCAGAATAAAAGACATCGTGCTCAGGCCAGCCATGAGGCCATTCTCTAACTTTAGATGTGACTTCCAATTTTATAAAGTAACTCTTCTCAACTGGTCAGGTGGCTTCCCAAAAATTTGGGGTGAGGGAATTAGAAATGAAGAAGAAACTTGTCTGGTTTATTAAGGACTACTTAACTTTTAGGAGAAAGTAAAGTTTTGGGAGATCACTCACCTAAATCCTGTAGCTCCTAGAAATATGCCACCAGTTTCTTCTTCAACTATTATAATTTTTAAGCAGTTCTTCTCTTCTATGGGATTTTATTTTGCTTAGAATTTATCTGCCAATATCTGCCAATATAAGATAGTGATAATGATTTAGATTTGTCTGTATCTCTTTGCTGCCATGTGATAATGTACCAAAGTTTTGTAGTCCTAATCTGGCGGCTCATTTAAGATGTTATGCTAAAAGACAGAGTAGAGCTACAAGATAATGAGATAAAATAATAACCGTAGAATCTTACTTTATAACAGATCACACGCTTCATGGTCAAAATCATCAATTCCGACCTGGTTCTTAAATTAGAAAGGCCAGAATATTATACCTTTTATAACTAAGCTACAGTTGTTGTTGTTGTTGTTGTTTTCATTTCTGGCATTGGACAATACTTTTCAGGTAGGCAAACTACAGACAGCACCCTGTGGCCTATCCAGCTGTTGCTAGACTCCAGCTCCTGTTATCATTGGCCATGGTGTGGGTAATCACACCAACAACATCTGACACCCTGATCCTCCTTTTTCTATAGATACAGATATTAGAAGATAAATCTACTCCAGTTTCCATGCTCCTATTGTAACTATAGCCTGGTTGAAATCCTCTAATATTTTTCTTGGTTAAGAAATTTTTCATCTCAAGAGTCTCAAACTGTCATTTTAATTCTGGGATAGCAGAATAGCAGAAAAGATTTGGTGAGGGGTCCTTGGTACTCTCTGAGCTTGCTTGTTTTCTTTCAGACATTTCATGCTGAAACTAGGCAACATCATCAGTGCTAGTAAGGAGTGTGGTTTGCTGTCAGTTTATATTCTAGTGTCAGTGTTGGTGTGGATGGTGTTAGAGGTTCTTCGGTTGAGCTGTTGGCTTTGCTATTGGCTTCTTTGGCAGTTCCTTGATTGGGGTATTGTTTACTAGATTGTTGGTCTGATGTTAAGTTTGGAGTTAATGTATGCTGATCTGGGTGCTGATTGCTGGTAGAGATGTGCTTAGGTCTTTTTATTTGTTTTTTTTGTTTTGGCTGGTGATTGTCTCTTTTGCATAGTCTATATATGTTGTTGATGTATATGTGTCTATTGAGAGTTCATTTCAGTGGTGGGTTGCCCCTGGTTCGGACCAGTTCACAAGAATCAGTAGTAAAACTGGCCAGAGGCCCTGCCCACCACCCCGGATGTCATCATCGGCGATCTGCAGAGTAATAAGGTGCGTGTGTGAGCAAAGTGAACACGCACGTGCATTCCTGTTGTGAAACAGTAGTAAAGGTAAGTAGAACCCACCCCTGGTTCATTTGTCAGAGTGTCAGGCTCTGGCATTTCTGGACTTGGCTTGGTCTAAGATGGTCACATTTTTCCAATTGAAATTATAATTAAATCTGTCTATATGTTGTGAAATTAATTTAAAAAATCATTATGTCTTTTGACTGCCAGTTGGTATTGATGGATGGGTTCTGCCAGCCTCCTGCCTCTTTGCCCTATATAGTAGTTGTTGCAGTCATTACAGTGCATGTTGTAGGTGACTCCTGTTTTTCTTTTCTTTTTTTCCCCTTCTGGGGTTTGGTGATTTATTTTTTTTTCCACATTCTCAAGAGATGCCTAACCAGCCTACAATATTACAAAATACTGGCCAAATTCTTGCTCATCAGTACTTCTGTGCTAAGATCCTGAAGTGGGCTTATATCCCTGTAACCCATTCTGCCACCATACATTCTTATGACTATTCTCCACAGCATCATCTGAAAAACAACAGATTTGGCAACACATTTTTAATTTACCAAACATATAGTATAAAGCAAAAAACAAAACAAAACCCCTAACTGAATGTATAGTTTCCCATAGATCATTAGATTCCTAAGAGAAGAAACCATAATTTTAAATAATAATAATTGTTGTCAAAATTTAAAATTTCTCATGAATGCGGACATTATAAGAGAAGAAAGTTTAAAATGCCTGCTTATATCAAAGTAGCTCATCTGTGTTCTCATACTAGAAGCTTTGGGAGTGATAATCGTTTTTTCCTTGGGTTATTGTAGATTTTTGCTCTTAATGTCAAGAACCGAGAGTTCTATTTAATGCTATAAAGCAATCCTGAATAAATACAAATAGTTTAATTTTCTTCTGCTGTTACATCCTCCCACAGTGGTGAGTGTAATTAGGAAAAAGCTACATTGCATGTTTTGAATAGTGAATGCATCTGATTGTTAATCATGATATTTACATAGTTTATATGAAAAATATTTGAATTCATAAATGCCTTAACTTACTTTCTTTCTTTCTTTCTTTCTTTCTTTCTTTCTTTCTTTCTTTCTTTCTTTCTTTCTTTCTTCTTTTTTCTCATTAATAGTTGAACTGAAGTATTATAATATTACAAATACAGTTTTACATTAAATGTGTAATGCTATATTTGTAGTTTGCTTTCTGGCTTCTGGGGAAAAAAAGGTAGACATATATTGAGAATATTGAAATAAAAATCAAAAAGACATTATTTGGAGAAACTTAACATCTTATAGAGAGGATAAAAAGAAAACTACATTAATATATGATGTATTTGTTAAAGAAATGATAGAAGATAATGGGAAATTTTAATTGCAAAATACAGAAAAATATAGTTCATATTAATTTTATGTACTTTTTCATCAGAAGTGTTATTGATTTCTATAAAAAGACATTTGATAAAGAATGTATGCAAGACAAAATCTCATCTGTGCAACAAATAGTAATAACTGTGCCTGTTTTATAAATTGAAGCACAAACAAAATGGAAGAAATGATGTAGCTATTTTGAAATACAGTAAGACGTGTAAAATAGTTCCTTAGCTTTCAACAACCCCAATCATCTAAAAGAGGGAGAAAAATTTGGATAATTGAAATTTAATGAAACAGTGTCATTTTAATGTCTGAAAGTTATGTCTAAAATGAATAATGGATAATGAAAAAGCAAAATGCTTTTGAGTTTTTCCTCAGGAATACTGCCACTTGGTTCAGTGACTAAATATTTACTATTAATTTATTAATCTATTTTATTTATTAATTTTTATGCCATTTATCTCGCCTACAAGGTGATTTTTATTAATAGTGTTTTTCTTAATTCCATTTTAAAACATCCTCCTAAATACTCTAGAACATATTTTGGCCCATCATCATAATGCTGATGTAGACATTGAACATCTGTGAAATTACTTTTTCTCAAAAGGAACCTCTGTATTGTATATAGTGACATGATGATTTTAGATGAAAATGTTGCATTTTGGCCAATGTTTCTTCAACAATTAACTGTTCCCCCCTAAAGGATAAGATACCTCTATAAACAGCAATAAATTATATAGCTTTAAAGATAAATTTACTGTGCAGATAAAAATATGACACTGATGCCAAAATGGTCTTCCATCAATGTGCATTCCAATTCATTATTGCATGTCATCCAATATTCCTGAATATTTACTTTGCTGCATTCTAAGAAGAATTTTATAAATAGCAGTGAGAAGCCTGTTAGAGGCAATGTCCAGCCTTCAGGAATCCAAGAGGAAAAGATGATTCAGAGGGCTTAAGTCCTGAATGCAGCACCCGATTCAAGCAACTGTATTTTTATTAGATTGCTACTGTGCAAATCCAGGAATATGCTGTAGGGAAAGTGGATGTGATATGATGGAAGGTGCTGTAAGTGTACCCATGCGTCTGTGCACAGAGTCACTTTCCCCCCTTTGAATTCAGATCACTGCTCAGACCTAACTATTATCTAATAAAGAATGCATTAATTCTTCTGAGAGTTCTCTAGCACTTTTGGCTGCCGGCCCATATCTAGACTTTAGAACAGTGGTCACCAACTAGTGGTCCATGGACCACTGCTGGTCTATGAGAAAATTTTGGTGGTCCGCAGGAACATTATTTGCATTTTTATATTGCACTATATACTATTTATCTTTTTTAAAAAATCATATTAGTGGACCTCAGGATTTAAAATTATGAATTTAGTGGTCCCTGAGGTCCGAAAGGTTGGTGACCCCTGCTTTAGAAAATGTTTTCGCTTAAAATTTCACCACTTTTCTATTTTTAGCAAATTATCAAACTTGCCGTTAATCATGATTTAATCTTATTAGTAGATCCAAGTTCTACTTGCCGCAGTTCTCTAATAAAAAGCTTGCCTTACTATTTTCTACTTTTGGTACCCAATAAACATAATTTAGTCTGATCATAAGGATCAAAATGAAGTTTTGCTGCTCCAGTACCTGCCAAAATTGTGGGACTGCTGGACATCTTCTAATATGTAAAGGTTACCAGATACATTGATTGCTTTAACCCCTAAAGTTAAACTTCCAGTAAGAAAAAAAACTGCCATTCATTAATTTGAGAGTTAATCAGTTACAAAATAGAGTTGGAAGGGACCTTGGAAGTCTTCTAGTCCAACTCCCTGCTCAAGCAGTAGATCCTATACCATTTCACACAAGTGGTTGTCCACACTCTTCTTAAAAACCTCCATGATGAAGCACCCACAACTTCTGAAATTGTGAACATTCCACTGGTTAATTGTTCTCACTATTAGGAAGTTTCTTCTTAATTTTAGGTTGCTTCTCTCCAGTGGTGGGTTGCTCCCAGTTCCCCCTTGTTCGGGTGAACCAGTAGTGGCAATGGCGGGAGGCTCCACCCACCCACCCAGACATAATCAAAAATGCTCTGTGCATGCACAGAAGCGTCTGTGCATGCGCAGAACCATCCCGTGCTCATGCACTACTGACAACTAACTGGTAGCACCAAAAGTTGAAACCCACTGCTGCTTCTCTCCTTGATTAGTTTCCATCCATTATTTCTTGTCTTGCTGTCTGGGGCTGTGGAAACTACGTTGACCCCCTCTTCTTTGTGGGAGCCCCTCAAATACTGAAACACTGTTATTTGGTCACTCTTAGTGCTCCCCCCCCCAGACTAGCAATTGTTGTTAGAGACCCAACAACTTACAGTATAAATTTAAATCTGGCAGTCATGAGAGCAATCATACCAACTCAAATCTTAAAAGCATAGTTGTTACACAATATAACCACTGGATTAAGAAATTGAAGATTGTATTACTTTATTTAAAAGATATGTATGGCTGCCCATTTTAAAACACAACTCTGGATGGCTCACAATAATAATAAAAGGACAAAACTGTAAAAAAAAACTTATAAAAATAAAGACAAAAATAATTGATGCTTGTTAATGTCAAGAACTATCTGGGATACAAATATTATTTTCAAAACTAGAGATATTTGTTCAGCTTTATCACTTCCTTTAAAAATGATAAGGCAACCATCCCTATAAAGTAATATTTGTAATGAAAAGAAAAAAAACATTCATGGACAAATGCAAAGTATTGGATTAGATTTACAAAAACCAGTGTTTGCACACGCCCAGTTCTACATAGGAATGCACAGGTCAGTTCAGGGGATAGCTTAATATACTAGAAACATTTACTGTAAAGAAGGAATGCATATTTCAAAAATAATCTTCAAAGAAATACTGGCCTTTACATAATGCATCTTTCTGACCTGAGGAAAAATGCCTCACTAGCATTCTTTTGCGTAACTAATTTCTAATACGAGGTGTACTTAAATAACATCCCAAGGCTTTTTTTAATGATAGCAACAAAAAAAAAATGATATCGGCACTATTTACCTGATAAGCTGAGGTTTCCAAATACCATGCTAACTGTCTTGAGCACTGAATCAAAGTTTGCCAGTCTTTTTTTATTTATTTCAGCAATCGAGTATAGAATAGTCTTCATGCAGCCTTTACTGATGGCAAGATCTGAAAGTCATTCAAGTCGGATGAAATTTTATGCAGGAACATGTTCCAGCATAGAGGAAGGAAGCAAACAAAAGTGTATTGCTTTGTGCAAAATGCATGACTTTTGAATAAATTTGGATCTTTTGTCACCAGAACCAGGGTATGATGGTGATGATAATATACCGAGCTATATAATGTTTCCATTTCTAAGAAAACAAGTTCCAGAAACTAAGTTTGCAAATGCTGCATCCCCAAGAAAATGATTAGAATGTTAGTCCCTAGGGCATCATTATAGAGTGCAATTTGTATTTAAATTTCTATAACCCTTAAGCACAAAAAAAGTGCTTGTTTATAAGTATGGATATGCTGTTTCCCATTTATGGACGATGTTTATCCTTTTCCCAAGGATCAGCATTTTATTACTTAGGAAGTTTGCATTACAGATCGCCATATGCTGTTAGCAGTAGTTGTTCTTTTGTTCTTTCATTGCTGTTTTTTTCCCCTTGCTTTATTTTAGTATTGTCTTTTCTTGTATGGCCAAGGCTTCTAATTAAGCCTGTGCATATGATGTATTTTTTTTTCAGACCCTTTCATTCTGTCTCGTAAAGGGTAGAAAAAAGACAAAGATCTTTGCTGTGTTTTGAAAATAGCAAAATTTTGAAAATAATCCATACAACTTCAGAAATATTGGTATGATTAATCTGAAGTTATGAGCCAAATGGAAGGCAGAAAATCTGGTAGGGAAGTTGCTTCTTTTTAATTTTATTTTTCAGCAAAAGAAAGAAGGAATGTTTGAATGAGCTGTAAATTACTGCGATGACCACAAATGAAGAGGTCTTGACATTCCATTTTGATTTCAGAATACAAGGGAGAATTTATAAAACACATTTTAAAAAAATAAACCAGCTATCCTCTAATAATGTTGGATGAAATCTTCAAAGCAATCAGTGCAGCCTTTTTTTTTTCTTTTGCAAAATCAACGGTAGTTTGTCATCAGGCAGGAATTGATTTTATTTTCTTTGCTATTCCAACTTTCTTTTAACCTTTCAAATTGCTTGTATAATTATTTTAATGAAATTACCCCTACCGTTCTGCAGGCTCTGATTGTATTTTACACTGATTAAGAAGCAAAATAACCTCTTCTAAACAGAACACTTTTATGTTCCAACTGCTGTGTTTATGCAAGATAAGACAGAATCTAAATCGGACAACAGAGAATCAAATAGTATAGGGAGGTGTCCCAAACCCAGCATTTGCTGGCAATCAGTTCAATAGGATTTTCTTTCAGGTATCCATATGAGTGTATTTATGTAGCATTTGGCTAATCTTGGCTGATCCCAAAATGTTAAGCAGAATTGGACCATGTTGGCATTTGAATGAGAAACCCTTTGGGAATCCTACAGCTGTAGATTAGTCTGGAAAGTAAAACAAAACCAAAAAAAATAAAAATCAACCAAAACCAGGAAATAGCACACGACATGCATAACCAGCAAGAAAGCTACACAAATATGCCTACAGTTAAAAAATTCAGCTGTTCCATAAATTATGTTAACCACATTATCAGAGAAATAAAAAAATCATCTCTACCCACTACCATAGTGCTTTAATTTTAGTATTTATTACTGAAAGTCCAGTTTATTTCATAAATGTTGGTCTGAAACAGAGTAGTTTCATGACTGAAAGGCATATACTTTTTCAGTCTTTCTCCTTTTCAATGTATAGGGGTGTCTTTTTAATCTATTTATACTAGCCTTTTTTCAATCTTTGCCACTTTAAGATGTGTGGACTTCAAATCCCTGAATTCCCCAGCTTGCATGGCCAACTGGGGAATTCTGGGATCTGGAGTTCACACATTGTAAAAAAGCTAAGGTGAGAAACACTGATTTATATAAATGGTTATTTTGCTTCTGCTATAAGAGAATCCATACTGGCAGCAGAGTTTGTCTCAGCTCCTGGAGCTCACTTTTTACTGACCTACAATGCTCCAGTCACTGTATCATCGGTTTCATTGTGGTTGCCATAAAAATGCTTTAGCTGCTGAGTATGAATGGAGCTGTAGATAAGACTCCAATTTCTTGCCTGCAGTGCACAATGCACGAGCGCATAATTGAATGGAATTCATTCAGTACTATTGATGGTATATCCTAAATCGGCCCTTCAGAACCCTCTCTTTCGATCAAGGGCCACATTTGATCAGGGAATGGCATATTAAGGGATTCAATAAAACAAGAAAAAGAAAGAAAGGATGTGTCTGTCTCTGTGTGTGTGTGTTAGTTTTGTGTGTGAAAAAATGGCTTAACTAAGAAATGAATTATATATGATGTGTGCATTTAATGAATTTTCTCCATCTGTCACATTAAAGCTACAATACGGCCACAATTTTTAGAGTCTCTCAGTGAGCCACACACAGTGTTTTGGGGTGTCGTAGGTTACACTGCTTTAAATGAATCACCTCTCTACTTAAAATGTCAGCTCCAGATTAATTGGGTTGCTGCTTTATTCTATATACAGTAATGTCACCAGTGGCAAGCCTATATATGTTACAGTCAAAATACTACATGTAGGTTACCTCCTTCTTCATGATACATAATAATATGCCTTGTTCTTTTTTTTTTCTCCCCCATTAAAAACCTAAATGGGAGAGAAGGCGGCAGGAGGGAGAGAAAGAGAGTTTCTTTGGAACTACAAAGAAAAGAATATCGCAGCGTAGCTTTTCTGGGAGGTTTCCTGTACTTTTCATCAATATGCTTTAAGCTTGATCCGCTTCAGTGGATGGAATAAAGTAATTAAGTCTCTCTGCTCATTACAAAGTAGGTACGTTCGTGAGCTGAGAAGGTCCTTTGAGCCAAACAGCCTGCCAGCTGTATGGCAAAGCCCTGTGAAATGTAGGGTTAATACTCCAAGACAGGCCATACAATCTCTTGGGAGGTGTGCTGGACACTGGAGCCACGTCATCCTCTTAACCTATTTGAAAGAACCCTATAAGTCTTCTCAGCATCTTCTGAAGGTTTCTTTTCTCCTGTCACTTCTAATCCTGGTAAAATATAAAGGCACTGAAAAGGCAACTCTTGAAGGGTTAGAATAGTTCAGTGTTTTTCAACCAGAGCCACTTTAAGACATGTACATTTCAAACTCCTAGAATTCCCCCTTGCTGTCTGGGGGATTCTGGGAGTTGAAGTCCAGACAGCTTAACGTTGCTGAATTTGAGAAACCCTGGATTACACTCAGTGGTGGGATCCTCCTGGTTTAACAACTGGTTCATCGATTGTGCGCTCCGCTGCACACGCATGCACAGTTTGAAGAAATCTTCACTTCCGCATTTCTTCAGAGGAGAAACACAGCTGAGGCACGGCAATCTGCTCTGCTGTGCAAATCAGCTGAAAAGTTAAAGGTAGGAAAATAGCACGGGCAGGTGGGTGGGCCCATCTGATCATCAGGACAAACTGGTTCACTCCCAGCTGATCGTCGGAGCTACCGGTTTGCCGGAACCGGTCTGAACCAGTAAAATCCCACCCCTGATTACACTGCTGAGATGTGCGAACTAGGCCCACTTTATCAAATCTGTGGTATGTAGTCATTTGGTGTTACAAATAGTCCTTGACTTATAACAGTTCATTTAGTGACCGTTCGAGGTTACAACGGCACTGAAAAAAGTGACTTATGACCATTTCTCACACTTATGGCCATTGCAGCATCCCCATAGTCATGTGATTGACATTCAGATGTTTGACAGCTGGTTCATATTTATGATGGTTGACCTTTTGTGACCTTCTGGTATGCAAAGTCAATGGGAAAGCCAGATTCACTTAACAATGGTATTACTAATTTAACAGCTGCAGAGATTCACTTAATGTAGCAAGATAAGTTGTAAAATGGGGCAAAACTCACTTAAGAAATTTCTCACTTAGCAACATAAATTTTGGGCTCAATTGTGGCTGTAAGTCGAGGACTACCTGTATTATTTTCTCGTCCTGTGTACTATAGTTACCCTTTTATTATACCCATATACAAGGTATATTAAAAGTCAGGTCCCTTAGACCTGATTTATTTATTTTATAAATTACAGGTAGTTCTCAACTTAAAACCATTCATTTGGTGATTGATGGCACCAGAAAAAATGACCAATGATGGATCCTCACACTTACAAACATCGCAGCATCCCAACAGTCATGTGATCAAAATTTGAGCACTTGGCAACCAGCACCTATTTACGAAGGTTGCAATATCCTAGAATCCTGTGATCACCATTTGTGATCTTTCCAGCTGGCTTCTGACAAGCAAAGTCAACGGAGGTAGCCTGATTGATGTGATTTGCTTCTTCCATAGCAAAAAATTGACCACAATTCACTTAAAACCTAGCTTAAAACCTCACTTAAAACCATAGCAATTCTGGTCCCAATTGTGGTTATAAGCCAAGGGCTACCTGTATATTAAATGCTTGAATTGGTTGTCATTTTCTAATAAACACTTCATTATTTATTTGACAAATAACCTATGAATATTCGTAGGCACAATAATAATTCCTAGGGAAAGGAGTTAATAAAATATATTGTGACTGGTCTTTGGGGATTGAGTTTTGATATACCCTACATAGGCCCAGTGAACTGGGCTTGTGAGATTCCTATCTGTAATGCGGTTGAATATTTTTACCTATCCTTACTCATTACTTCTCATTCTTTTCCAGCACTTTGCATAATGGTGCTTATTTCTCCAAAACGGAGTTGTGTGATGGATATATAAATATGTATTTCTTGTCTGGTGCTTCAACATCCTTAAGAAAGATTAAGAGAATACTTTCAACCATTCCTCCCAGAAAACCATACTTTAAAATATCAAATTTCTCCAGTAGCAGTTGTTGGTTTCTTCAAATTCTTACCTGTCCCACCAAGCCTCAAAACATGAATTATCTCAATATAAAACAGGAGCTGGTGAAATTGTTTTAAGAGGAAAGAAAACACAAATTCTGTATAATCTCTTCTGATGAATAGTGTGGTCCCAGCATTGCAGATAAGCAGAAGTTTGTTTAGAATTTCTTTTTAAAAGACAATTTCATGCCCAGTTTGTAAATGTTACATTTTCCTGCCCGTTCTGCTCCTTATTTGATATTGAGAACTCTCATATTTATATTTCACATACTTTTTCTTTTTAAAGCTGCCACTTACTTCAGCAGACGAAAACTATGTGGGCAAGTCAATCCTGTGCTTAGTTGGATACCCTAGACTTAATTTTGAGTATAAAAAGGTGACATATGTCTGTATTAAAGGGAGCAAGTAGTTTACATGTAAGGCAAGAATCAGAAGTAATGCAGCAGGCTCTTTCTGCTCAATGAGACCTTCTGTGGGTGGGAAAACTCACCTCTGCTCCTGGTGACAGGAAGCATCTCCAGTGTTTTCATGTTACTACTTCAATTCAGACATGATGGGTCGGAGGGTGGAAAAGAAAACCTGGCTCCTCAGAAAAAAATGTCAATGTTGTTAAGCCTTGCCAAAGCTGTGTGTGCACCCGCAATGCAGAGGATCAATAGTATGTGGGAGACTGCTTGTGAACACAATGAAGTGTGATAGACTCAATAACTATTTCTGGAATGAAGCTTCTCCATTAAAATAGGGGCCACTGAGTTTCAAGAAGTGTTTTCCAAATATCCACTGAGATCTTTCTGGTTCCTACATCTCTTTTCCTTTCCTAATCAATGCAATGCCATTATAATAGTTCCACCCAAATTGGGTTTTTAAATAAACCACTGGCCACTCCTTTTATTTGGATATTCAAATAAATACAGGGTTATTGTAATTGTGAGCAAAAAAGATATTGACTGTTGCTGTTGTTATCCAAACTGCTCCATAGAAATCAAACAGTTAAAACAAGAAAGCCTCAGTATTTTTATTCAAATTCATTTGTGCTATAATAAGAATAACATTAAGCCTTATTAAGAACAAATGTGTTAAAGCCTATTTTGTCTCAGTAGAGGAGAAGTGCTGAAGAACTTGCAATTAATTCCCTTCCCTATGTAAACACTTGCTCATACCCCTACACATGTTCCAAGTCAGTTTCACTGCCCTATATACCTTCAGAGTTGGCCAGTTGCTGAAGGCTTGCTTAAAGGAACAGGCTGATCCCATAATGCAGGTCTGTCAAACTCCCGGCCCACAGGCCAGATTCATCACAGACTGGCCACTCCCATGCCCAGTTTAGCAAAGTGGGGGAAAGTCCTCATACATCACGTGACACTGCTGTGATGATATGAGTTTGACACCCCAGCTCTAACACAACTGCACTTGTTTCACTGATCCAAAACTTTGTGGTCACCCTCAGCTTCCTGCCACCTTCCCACTTGTTTCCTTCATTGTCACTTTTTTTTTATCTTGTGTGAGAGAAAGACTTCCATACATTTCTACAAAAGTTTCCTGGAGGAAACAGGGAGAAAGAGAGGGGGGGGAGGGGGGGAAGGGAGAGAGAGAAATGTAGTGTAATGTAATGTAAGGTTGCCTGATGCAGCACTGGCAATGTAAAGTTGAACATTAAGGTGACATATTTCACTGAAGCCAAGCCCAGCTTCTAAATACGTTATAGCTGTCACACATTTACAAATTCTGGCATGTTGATACAATTTGGTATTGCAGAAAAGTTGAGCACAAGGCAAGAAAGGATGAAGCGTTAAACTAAATACCTAGAATGCAGGATGCAAGATGGAAAGTTTGGGGAAGAAAAATATTCCGAGATATACAGGCTTAGATTATAGCTTAATTTATCCTAGCCACAAAAGGCTTGGCAGTGGGAGTCAGGATGGATGAATGGATGGATGGATGGAATAGAAGCAAGCAAGTTACTTTGGAGAAGATAAAGAGAGCTAGTTGAGAAATGGGTGTCCATATAGATGGCACAACAGTGTCAAAATGTCAGACTTTAAGGAGTGATTTATGGAATTTATGGAATGAATAATGGGATGCGGTGGCTCAGTGGCTGAGACGCTGACCTTGTTGATCAAAAGGTCGCAGTTCAGCTGTTCAAATCCCTAGTGCTGCATAATGGGGTGAGCTCCCATTATTTGTCCCAGCTTCTGCCAACCTAGCAGTTCAAAAGCACATAAAAATGCAAGTAGAAAAATAGGAACCACCTTTGGTGGGAAGGTCGTAGTGTTCTGTGCACCTTTGGTGCTGAGTCATGCTGGCCACATGACCATGGAGACGTCTTCGGACAGTGCTGGCCCTTCAGCTTTGAAACGGAGACGGGCACTGCCCCCTAGAGTTGGGAACAACTAGCACACATGTGCAAGGAGAACCTTTACCTTTTTTAAGGAGTGACAGAAACAATGTGATGGCAGTAAGAAAACCATGATTTAAGCCCAGTACAAGAAGAATACATTGCAAAGAAACTTAAACTTATTAGAGGTTAGTTTTCTTGGGTATGCTCCCATACCCAAGAGAGGGAACACACTGTCTGACTTTCAGGATTTTATTACTAGAGTCCATATTAATAAAGCAAAGTTCCAGTCACTTTTGTCTCCTGATCTGGCCTACCTCAAGGAACTGACACAGCCACAGTGGGAAAATTGAAGCCTTGCACCTTTTTGAAAAGGACCTGACAGCCATCACATGAGCATAAAAAGGACTAAGGTTTTGATTACCCAGCCACATCTGCCAGCTCAACCTCATTGTCTGTCATTGTGAGTATCTCTGGGAAATATAAAACCCCAACTTTAGGGGTGCCAAGAAAGACAAGAGAGAATGTCGGATAACATTTTAAGCCAGCAGGGTAGGCAAAGGAGTGCGAAGTAGTTGACTCAAAGTGCTATGAAAACCTGTAGGAGAAGCTGAAAAGCAATTTGCAGATCAATCCCAAGAGAAGGATGTGAGGACCAGAAGGAGAAAAGGAAAAAATAGGTTGAAGATCTGGCAGCAGCAGAGTGCAGGAGACTTGGCCAAAGAGAATTAGGTAAACCCATCTTGGAAGGGGGAATGTGGAGGGCAATGTTTTGGTGACCAGACTATCCATTCAGTAGCTTAATAAAACATCGTGATTGTATTAATTGTATTCTATACATGTGTCAGTATACACAGATATAGATAAATGCAGAAAATAATTCTTGATTATAGCTAAGGGATTCTTTATCTTATCGGATGCTCCAAGGAACAAAGTAGACTGATTTAAAGGTCAAGAATGGTAGCCATGACCATCTTGGATTTTTTTTTTCTGTTCTGGTTCATGAGGGGCGGGGGCGTGTCTTGTGATATTCATTCCTTATTTTTGTTTCTTTTTAACTTTTTTGCTTGTGAGCCACATAGAGTTTTCTAAGCATCATATAGATTTAATAATAAATAAGTACAATATCTTGTATTTAAGAATACAATTTTTAAAATGATACTATTTGTGAAGAGAGAAACACACTGCAACATTAAGGATGCTTCACAGACAGGTGGAGGTTTAAATTCTGATTAACAGATATTCAGGCAGTTGGAAAGCTAGCTATAATATTGGAGTCAGTCCTGACTTTCAAGAGCTTCCTAAAAATGTGACTATTCCAAGCAGTCTCTTCCAGCACATGTATATTTAATTACATTTTTAAAATTTAATTTTATTTTAATTTATATGCCACCCTTCTCTGGAGACTCAGGGTGGCTTACAATGCATTAAGCAATAGCCTTCATACTTTTTGTATATTTTATACCAAGTCAGCTTATTGCCCC
>JANHZT010002847.1:75536-91783 GCA_032468215.1 Stegonotus admiraltiensis | reverse complement strand
GTGCAGTGGCCTAGAGGTGGAGCTCTCGCCTCACAGTCAGGAGGCTGTGAGTTTGATCCTAGGTAGAGGCAGATATTCCTCTCTCTGGGCGCAATGAGAATATATCTGCTGAACAAAACTCTGCATTGGTGACAGGAAGGGCATCCGGCCATTAAAACACTCTGCTAGCTCCATTCAGTTGCCCCGCAAGGGATTATGGGGTCATTAAAAGACGATGATGATGTTGATTGGTAATTTGTACTGAGCTGATAAACATCTGATTTACAGGTACCCATCAACGTCATACTTGTTTTATCCTGGCTAGGAGTAGATCCTGAGGGTGCAAGCAGAGTCTCGTCAGCAAGAAAAACCAAGAATTATTTCGAGGTCCTGCTAACTTTCGGATTCTCCAAAACAAACTTGCTGAACCATGTACAAAATTGTCCTCAAGGGGAATGGGAAACTTTAAGAAACTGAATTTGGAAGTCAGTAGGAAACAAACAAAGAAACAAACCCTTACTCTTATTTTTCCTAGCCAAAAGATCAGCTTGTTCCCAGAAGTCATAGGCGTACAGAATATAAGAAGTGATGTTAACGAAGGAGGAGGTGATGGTCGGGATATAATGAGGGACGCTGACTGAGGAGCCGAGACTGCTACTTCCACAGCTGCTGGCGCTGGAACCCGTCTGGGAGCTGACTGAGCCAGCCGGAGAAGGCATTGGGGAGAGCGGAGAAGGGGTGCCAATGCTCCTGAAGGATAAAACACAAGAGGGAGGGCCCGGCATTACATTCAATAAATACACAAAGTAGATCCAGAAAAGGGATGAAGTCTCAGGAGGAGGCATGAACAAATTTAGGGGAAATAGCTAAAAAAGATTTCTAACCTTTAGTCCCAACAAATGGCTAAAGGAGGACCGAGCGTGCCCGATGCCCAATGCACGCTGACCACTGGTGATCAACCCAAGGAGGGATGGAAAACTGAGCAGGAGATTTTAGGAGAATACAGATAGTCCTTGAATTGTCCTTCAGTGACCATTCAAAGTTGTAATAGGCACTGAAAAAAGTCCTCACACTTATGACTGTCATAGTGTCCTCACAGTCACGCGATCAGAATTTGGGCGCTTGGCAACAGGCGTGTATTTATGACGACTGCAGTGTCCTGGGGTTGTTTGCAGCCTTCCGATGAGCAAAGTCAATGGGGGAACCCAGAGGTAGGCAGCACATGAATTAACAACTGGTTTGCCCAGCACCAGAAATGTGAGCATGCGCTTTGCTCTCACGCGGCTTGCATGCATGCACATGGCTTAAAATATGCGGCTAAATAGGACGGCATAGTGCCAGTGGGGTGGGTGCCCCCCCCCCGGCGGGTCGCAACTACTGGTTCGCCTGAACCGGTCTGAACCAGCAGCAACCCACCACTGGGGGAACCTGAATTCACTTAAAGACTGCATGATTCATTTAACAACTGCAGTGATTCACCATTGCATAAGAGGTTGTAAGACCAGGCATGATCCACTTATTTATCAATACCTTGTATTCTCCCAAATCTCCTGCTCTACTTCCCTTCCTTCTTTGGTTGATCCCCAATGCTCAGCATGCATTGGTCACCAGCCGAAATTCTGGAGCTAATTCTGGTTTTAAGTTCAAGTCATATCTTTATGCTAAACTTTGAACAAGTGCAGTTTAGCCTATTGATTTGAAAGCTATTTTGATCAATTTTTTCCCAACCTGGTGCCCTTTCCTTTTGTTTAGACTTCAACTTCCATGTACCCCGTAAGTCAGCATGAATTCTATTGATTTCTAAATTCATGATGAGGGCCTTGACATTACAAAGTGTGCCATATTCTGCTTTTGGAAAAATGTTAATGCATTCTGTTCTGCCCAGGACAGCAAAGATAAAAACATATATCATAAACCAGCTTAGGAAGGAAGGAAGGAAGGAAGGAAGGAAGGAAGGAAGGAAGGAAGGAAGGAAGGAAGGAAGGAAGGAAGGAAGGACTTGCATACTGCTTCCAAGAATATTAGATACATTTTTAGAAACAGCAAATAGAACTTATTGTACATTTTCATCACATTTAGAAAATATATTCTTTGGGAAAACAAGCAAGTAGTATATAGTTTAGAAAATTGTAAAGATATTCCACATAATTACATATTCCACATGATGAGTGTATAATTCTGCTTTAATAATTTTATTCTTTTGTAATAAATGTATCTATTTGCCAAATACGCTAAGAATATATACTGTACATGTGTGTGTGTGTGTACAACTATACATGTCACTCCAGACTTACATTGAAATGGCACGTGGTTGCAGTATTTAACCAGTGGGCACTGTGACAAGATTTCAGAAACTCAAGTGGGACAAAATTAGTGCCTTAAGCTTTGCAAAAACAAAAAACAAAAACGTATGCATTAATACATAAATAAACTAGATTCATCTGCATAATCTATTTAGGACATATCATCATTACCTTGGTGCAGAATGTTGTTTCCATATTTTTGAAGGAATAGCATATACACACATAATTGCCGTTAAATCATTTAAACTGACACGAATAGACATAGAAGCAAGCATATTTGAGGTCTTGTTTTTCCAAATGGGATTTTTTTTTTCTTATGGATTTAATTCACTGTACAGGAAAATTATGCACCCTAGGAAAGATTTAAATGCATCCAAGACTGTACATGGAATTTGATTTAAAACATCCCCCATTCTGACAAAACTAAATTTATTTGGAAAATACATTAAGAGGCAACCCTGCAAACTGGTTATCCTTTTAAGGCTGACCTGAACAATTTAGGAAACGCTCAAGAATATCATTTTAGCAGTAAGCATCTCTACTTGGAACAATAAACATTTGACATCACCTTTAAACTAAACTAAACATTTCTGAAAATGCACTTGGATCGAATATTCAAACTGAGAGGAAAATCTGTGAACCTTAAAAAAGCAATATAGTGATAGATATATCTATAAGGATAATTTTCTTCCCTCTGAACACAAGCAACTTTACTTGAAAATGTAATAATAATAATAATAAAACAAGTAGTATTTTCAATATATTATTTGGCAAGTGTTTAGTGTGTTGGCATTCCTGAGTCGATATAGATGTTCTGTAAGTGTGTGAAAAGAGAAGGGAATAATATGGGCCCCTTAAACCACATTCAAACCCCAATTCAAGGAACTCCAAACTGTGTTGTTTTAATTTATGAGTTTATTATGCTAGTAATATATAGTTTCCATTACATGAAATTGGAATAGAATATAGTAGAGTTTTTTTTATGGCCCCACCCATTGTCTTTGAAGTGAACATAAAAACATAAGCAATATCCTGCTGGATCATACCAGACCCCTGGCCCATCTAATACAGTAGGTTTCCACCCCCCCTCATAATAACCAACCAACTGCACAAGGAAGCTTACTATTTCCCAACAGACACAATCACACTTTCTTGAAGGCTAATAGCTATTGATAATCATGACTTCCAACACTTTTTTTTCTTAAGCCTGCCAAAGCTGATAGCCAAAATTTGCTCCTTTATACATTATATATATATATTTTTTTAAAAAATGTTTTTGTCTGTTCTGATTCTTCCAGAATTGCACTATAGGTTCATTGAATGACCTATGATTCTAGTATTTTGGGAAGGAAAAAGTAGCTTTTCCTCATCCACTTTTATCCACACAATGTATGACTTTGTACACCCAAGCATGCCCCTCTTCCAGAGGTGGGTTTCAGCAGGTTCTGACCAGTTCTGGAGAACCGGTAGTGGAAATTTTGAGTAGTTCGGAGAACTAATAGTAAAAATTCTGACTGGCCCAGCCGCCATCTATTCTCTGCTTCCCAATTCACAGCTGATCAGGAGGAAATGGGAATTTTGCAGTAACCTTCCCTTGGAATGGGGTGGGAATGAAGATTTTACAGTATCCTTCCCCTGCCACACCCACCAAGCCATGCCCACAGAACCGGTAGTAAAAAAAAATTGAAACCCACCACTGCCCTCTTCACTACCTTTCTACACTAAAAAGCTTCAAATGTTGCAACTTTTCCTCAAATAAATTTTGTTCCAGTCTATTGAACATCTTAGTTGCCTTCATCTAAATCTTATTTAGCTATATTGTATACTTTTTTGAGATGGAGATTCTATGGAGATTCTTAGTCATCCAGGTCATGGTTGCCCCAAAGATACTTTTTTCCAAAAAAACAACTGGTCTTTTCCTTGCAGATATTTCACTTCTCATCTCAGCTTCTTCAGTTCAGGAAATGTTGATTCTCTGGACACTTAACCTCATATTTATGGATTTGCTTTCATCAGAAACTCATAGAGATGTCATGGCTGAATAATATATTCCACGGTCTTTATGAGTCAATGAATATTTGACCATTCCTTCCCAGCCATGACATTGCAAATTATCTACTCCATGTTTACATAACAGATCTGTCTGGCCTGAGAACCACTGGTCCCACTTAGTCAACTACATCCCTTGCATCTTCGTATCTTATTCACCTTGGAACATTCATCTCTAATGCACCTTGGAACATTATAATGTGAACCATGCAGAATAAACCAAGCTTTTAATAGTAGAAAAAGCAAAGGACCTGCCAATGACCTGTAGAAAGACTGAAGCTTACTAAGTGCAGGAATAACTCAAAATTTATCTTGGATGTGTGTGTATGTATATATATATACATACACATGCATACATTACAGGGAATGTGTACATCTCTTAAAATAGAAAAGTTCAAGTCAAATGTTAAAAAAAAGAAATATATCAAACTTTATCTTGTATCAAAGTTACGAGTGTTTTTAACTGATACATGTTTTATCAGTAATGTACTTTTGAAATTGATTTCTTTTCCTTTGGTTCAATGGTGAAAGCACTACTTATTGATAGAGCTCATTAATTCAAACTCTTAATTAAGTAGATTAAATGAGGTTTAAATTTAGATTTATTAGTGTACGTCTTTGATGCTAATTAAAGACCAATTGATTATTAAAAAAGATTTTTACTGAATTTTTAGCTGTTACAACATATAAGTTAGCACAGAGGAAGTGGATGGGAAAGAAGGGAGGGGGAAAGTATTTCTTTTTAAGGTAACAACATCGGTACATGCAACAGCAGAAGTTGGTTCAACAAATGCATTTTTCCTTGTCTAATGTTTGTATAACGTATAATTCTTCTATAACAGAGTTCGTAAATCAAAAGTTCTGCTACGTCCATTTAGCTTATTTAAACTGTTAAAATACATTATTAATCATCCAGATACTGTCATGCTGTAAAAATACTAATAAATGTCTATCTGTATTTATTAAGTTTTATAACATGGTTTAATGTACGCAGATGCTAAATTTTATTGGCACATGAGCACAAAGATCTGTCAGCACAACTGTATAACCATACATAAAGATGCTAAAAACAATTCAAGCAGATGGCCAATGATCACATCAATATAGAAATTCTTAGTCTACATCTTATTATGTACAGTTCATATAACTTTATACAAGTGGCTGTTCAGTCTCTTCTTAAAAACCTCCTGTGATGAAGCACCCTCAACTTCTGGAGGCAAGCTGTTCCACTGGTAAATTGTTCTCACTTTTAGGAAGTTTCTCCTTAATTCTAGGTTGCTTCTCTCTTGATTAGTTTCCATCCATTGTTTCTTGCCTTGCCTTCTGGTGTTATGGAAAATAAATTGATCCCTTCTTCTTTGTGGCAGCACCTCAAATACTCGAACACTGCTGTGATGTCACCCCTAGTCCTTCTTTTCTATAGACCAGCCATGTTCAATTCCTACTGCCATTCTTCATACGTTTTAGTCTCCAGGCCCTTAATCATCTTAGTTGCTCTTTTCGGCACTTTTCCCAGAGTCTCAACATCTTTTTTTGTAATGTGGTGACCAAAACTAGATACAGTATTGCAGGTGTGGTCTTACTAAAGTTTTATAAAGTTATACTAATACTTCATGTGATCTTGACTCTATGTGCTGCTCATATTTAAGTGATCATCCACTAGGACTTCAAAGTATCTCTCACAGTTATTATTTTTGAGCCAGGTTTCACCTAATGTGTACTTTTATCTTTGTTTTTTCCTGCTTAAGTATAAAACCTTGTTTTTCTCTACATTCAATTTCATTTTGTTGGATAGGGGCCATTGTTTGGGTCTGTTAAGATCCTTTTGGATCCTTAAATTATCTTCTGAGGTGTTGATTATTCCTGCCAGTTTAGTGTCATCTGAAAATATGATGAGTTCCCCTTCCATTCCCTCATCTAGGTCATTTATGAAGATATTGAAGAATATCAATACCTACCTAATATAGAACCTTGTGCTACTCCACTGTTTACTTCCCTCCGTGCAGATGTAATAGCATTAAGGACTACTCATTGAGTATGATTTGTTAGCCAGCTACAAATCCATCTGGTGGTAATGCTGTCTGTCCCACATCTTCTCGTTTACCAAGGAGTACATTGTGGTCTACTTTATTGAATGCCTTACTGAAATCTTAAGTGTACTATGTCTACCACATTTCGCTTGCACTGGACAAGAACAAATCATGCAATACTAGAGGAAATAAACTAAAACTGCTCACAGGAAGCTCTAATAAAGGAACTAGGGCTTAAATATTTTTGACAAATATTTATGAAAATAAGAATTATTATCAATGATCCTGATGCCAGAAAAAAACTGAAGGTAATTGGAAAGAAGCTGACAAAAGACATAATGACTAGATACTAACACTAATGCCACAAGCACGAGCTAACAAGAATTAAAAGAGAAAATTTAATTTATATCACACTTTTATTACTTTATCATAATACTCCTACTCTTGTGAGGTGGATTGGGCAGGGAGAGAGTGATTGGCCCAATGTCACCCAGCTGGATTTCATGCCTAAAGCAGGATTAGAACTCACAGTCTCCTGATTTCTAGGATAGCACTTTAACCACTACACCAAAGTGGTTCTCTTACAATATAAATGTAAACATATTAAAATGTTGCATTTTGACCAGTGTTTCTTCAACAACAATTAACTGAACTGTTTTCCCTAAAAACAACAATAAACTAAATTTATATACATTTAAAGATGAATTGACTGGGTTGATAAAAAATATCATACATGAGAGAAACTTCTGCCAAACGATGTTTATCACGGTATGACGAAACAAAAAATCTGAACAGCTAAACAGCAGCAACAACAACAATGCAAGCTATAATACTTTTTTCTATCATTCAATTAAACCCAACTGGTGAGGTTGTTAAATTAAAATTTGTAACAACTGCAGTTTTGAAAGTCTACCTATGACATAATTTTTTTCAATATCCTTGAGGCTTGTTCTTGCTCACATCTCTGTTTCAGTATTACCTTATCAAAATATTAATAGGAAGAAGCAATAACAAAAACAAAACTCCAACTTTCTGTATTATTCATATATTGGACTTCAAATCCCCCAAATCTTAGACAAGATAGTCTTTTACTTCAGTATGACAGCCGGAGCCAAGTACCCTTAGAGGACACAGATTAAGGAAAGCTTTTCTAAATGGACATTATACCGAGGCTGTTCATTCATTCATTCATATTGGATGTTGTACAGTAGTAATGTTACTCCCTTGTCACAGGAAATTACACCATCTGCTTAATTCTGTTTAATTCATTTGTCAATACTGAGCTTTTAGCTGTGACAGAGATGATAGGATTGATTGGCAAAAGAAAAAAGAGAGAAAAATACATTTGTTAATAAGAACAATATCAGGGGTTTTACTGTACTGTAATGTATAAAAAGTTCATACAGCTCCAAATTGGTTCCTGTGTCCCAGTTGCTCATGACTTCTCTACTCAATACACTCGAGGATCAAACAAAAGTCCTGCATAAGTTGGAGCAGACTTTGTACATCAACTTACCCATAAAGCCCAATTCATATCCAGAAAATTCATGGTCAATAATATCAAAATACGTCAAGAAATAATAAAAAAAAAGAATAAAACGGCCTTTCTTGAGTTGTCTTTCTACTAGGTGATCAAAACTTTCTTTGCTGACAATTTTAGTTTTAATTTATTTGTCAAAGACCACAATCCTTTAAAATTCGGCAGGCAAGACTGAAACAAAGAGTGAATTAGGCTAGAGACAAAGGTAGGTGAGGGTACTCCTTCTCTTTCTGATACCCTCTTTTTATTACCATAATATTTACATTTTATTTTAAAAAAGCATAAACTTTCATCAGCTGCAGTATTCTCTATGATCTGATAACAAGAGCTGCAACTGAAAAAAGCCTATGTCTGATTTTTTTTTTTGGCCACTGTAGACTAATACAGTCTTCTTCCGACAAATGTCCTCTTATTTGCTTTCTCTTTATAGCAGTCTCCTTTTTTCCCAGAGAGCTGGCTTGTAGGATAACAGACCATAGCAGAGGTCTGGTGTGATTTTTGTATAGGCCAGAGGACAATATCCACAATCAGAAAGATAGGCTACCGGGCTCTGGTCTGGATAATCAATGTCCAATAAAAGGCTCGAGTTGGATTGACACCAGTCACTTTTACTGCTGACTTTACAGTTTGACTATTATTGCTGCTGCCCTGAGATGAGAAAAGTGGAAGCTAAATTATTAACTGAACAAATAGTATTGAATAATCTGCACACAAGATAGCAAGAAACTGCAGAGTTCATAAACAAACATTTATTGATAGAACACAGGGTGTGCCTGAACTTTTTGTGGTAGGTTGTGCAAAAAAGGAACAAAACAATCCTGGCTGAATCCATTCCTGCCTAATCACATCTTTAACTTCCAGCCTGCAATTACAAATAACCTGTGACCTTGTCTTAAAGTAACACAATCTCAACTCTATACGCAATGCATAGCATTCTTTCTCACTTCCATACGGAGTAATCAATTGTTTCGATAACATCGGTTCCTTTAGGGTCCCATTGTGGCCTTCACCCTTAACATAGGCACAGGGGCAGAAATAGTTGGGACCACCAGTTGAGGGCTCTCTCTGCAGTGCCTTCTTTGGAACAGATTGTATGAGGCTGTGTAGATGGTGCCTGGCTGATAAAGAAAAGAAGGAATGGTTGGTCATGAAAAATTGCACCTTGGGCCTGAAAAAATCACTAGTTGACTCAAATGAAAAATCAAGGGCAGGTGAGTGCCTTGCTGGTAGTCATTGTATCACCTCCAAACCAGTAGTGGGTTTGCTCATGCGTGATGCTTCTGTGCATGCACAGAGATGTCCAGACAGGTGGGCGGAGGCTTCTGCCATTGCCGCTACCAGTTCACCCAAGCTGGAGCGAACTGGTCCAAACCTGTCCATCTCCTATTTGCAAATAGGAGTCCAGTAAATGCCACTGTAGAGGATGCATCTCAGTGTAATTCCCATCCATAATTCAGAGTTCTACGGATAAAACAGGTGTAAACTTAAAGACACCAGTACTACATCTAGTTCTTCCTCTCTCTTGAGTTGTGAATCTTTGACTAGAAATTTCAGACTACAGCTGCATGCTTCAGAAACGTTAGAATTCTGTCCTTTCAATTATATTTTCAGATACATATGTTAACATGCGGGATTGGCCAAATGAATTCAAGGCTTCCCAGAGGGTTATAAGGGTTTTTGTTGAAGGAAATAACCACTCTTTAAGTCAACTGACTGACCAACAAAGGTCAGAAAGAAACTAAAAAGGAAGTGGCTGTAGAAGCTGGGTTTCTGGTATCACTCATAACCAAAAACTGCATTGAGAATAATTGTCAAGCCCAGAGTCAGAGTGTAAGGGAGTGTTTCCATAGCAGAGCTGTCAGATCAATTTCAGCCAAACAAATTATCATCTCCAACCGTAGCACCTCAGGACTCTTCCTTCCAGCATATCTCATGGAAGGTCAGGTGCCAGCATGAAAGAAGAAATACCCTGTCACACTGGGACACTTGAAGCCAGACTTAAGCCACTGGACCAATGGGCTGGCAATGAGATAAGGACAGAGTCGTGAGGATGCATGTCATTAGCAAACATTAAATAGGGCATGTTCATGTCACAGTAACTAGGATGTACGGGTGAGTCCTTGTAGCAATATTATGCAGGCTTTCATTAATGCTTTGTGGACTCCATATTGCTTGGTGGCACAATGTAGTCTCAATTTTATAGACCTCCAGTGGAGCTAAGGATAGATGAACTTGTCTGGTCTACACGACTTCTACTCTTCTGTCTTTAAAAAAAATTCACAAAAAATATATGAATGATTACTCCACTGAGTTTTCTCTGGATTTTTGGGGGCAATTCTTGTTCAATTTGATGAGAATAACTGCTTTTAAAATTCCTTGACAATGAGGGGAAAAAATGAGTTAAATACTTGTGGCTGAAGTGTAAAATGATTACACTTGAAAAATGGTTGCAACCTGAAAAACAAGTACAAATACAATCCTATATAGCTAAGTCATGAAAAGTCCTCAAGACTCAGGCTGAAAAACAGAAGCCTCTTTCATAAGATTAGACAATGTCGAACAAACTAAATGACAGATTTCAATACAGTATCCATGTAAATAAAGCATGTACATGTGTATGTTTTCTCTAGAATATTTATTTTTCCAAATTTATATACACACACACATGTATATATGCATACAATGTATTTTATTTGTTTAAATGGGGTAATTGTCTCAATTGTTGGGGGTTGTTGTTGTGAATTTAGGTGAAATTAGCATGCACTACTTGATTTCTAAAGAACAAAGCTTCCAAGTTTCCAGGCTCAAAGCAGTTAAGAAACCAAATATTTACCGTCTTCTAAAAGTGTGCACTTCCTGCACACTTAGATAAAATACAGATGCTAAGCCACTGGCCCACAAGAGCCTTCCACAAATCTATAATAAAAATAATTAAATCAGTGAGCTGTGTTTAGATCAGTTTTTCTTGCCAGTTTCTGAGAACTCTGGGAATTCAGGACCACAAAAGGATCATTTGGACTCCATTTGGCAAAAATGTCAGAAACTTACTGCTCCTGGGAACATCCTTTTTCAATAACATTAATAGCTCTAGATGGAAGTGAAAAGCACCATACGTTAAGAGTTTCCTGCAAAGTTCCCAATAAGAAAGGAAATAAATTCAGCTTGTCAGATCAGTTTGTGGGCCAGTCAAATAGGATTTTATCGGAGCCTTAAGTGGTTTGCAAAACCGTGCAGGTATCAACCAAAAGGTGGCTGTAGTTTTTGATATTTCATTTCCCCATCCGTTTTCCAAACGTTCTTGTAATCTCAATTATTCAGTGATGTATAATTCACTAGCATTCGGTGTTACAACTTACTTGTGTTTTCTTCAGAACAAGAATTATTTATGATTTTCTATTTGTAAATTCTATTACAGTTCTAGAAAAAAATGCCATCTTACAGAATGTAGTTACTTAGATAATGAACTCCAGATTCAACGTATGGTTTTAGTTCTTCTTTCCTTTTCTGTACTATATTTGCTCCTTTTCAGATGTTCTGAATGTCTGCATTTCTTTCCCACTAGATATTATCAGAACTTCTTACTACTTTCTAAAAGGAGCCTGAGTGAACAAATGGCACTAAGAGTTGGTGCTTGTTTCATTCCTTTCAATATTCTTAGACCAAACTATCATACCTGCTTGTTAGTATGAATCTCCTTTAAACCCTCAGTGTCTTGAATGTTTCTAAAACCTGTGGGGGGAAAAAGATAGGTTCCAAGTTTCTTTCCAATGTAATATTCAGCCCCAAAGGGAAAAGGAAAGGTAGTTGTGTTTTCCATTGATTAAACAATTAGGAAGAATTAGAGCTAGGGGAAAAAATGTTAAGCTGCTTTTAGCCAAATAATCAACTATCAGAAAATTGCTTCTTTAAAAATAGACATTTGTCCTGCAATCCGGGTGCATTTACGGAACTGATTTCACCTGCACACATGGTATTTAAATACATATCTTTATGGACAGGTGCACGTAGACAGATATACAGACACTGCCCTTTGTGTGTTTAGCTTTGACTTGTGTTAATGGAAGTCTTATACCAATTTGGAAGCATAACCCTGAGAGCCCCTTGATTTCACTCCATCACTGAGCAGTAAGCACAGGAGAGAGTTGAAGGAGCCCATTGTCTCACATCCAATATTCATGCCGTTATTGAAGAACACTGCAGCTCTACATTTGCAAACTGTCCATAATAATTTAATTTTTCCTCTTCAATTTATAATATGTTAATTAGACATGAAATTAAATGCTTTTTAACATACAACTGATTATGCCATAATGTATCCAACAAGGTTGATTACTGAATAATAAATTGTGATTTGCATAAGTGTTTTATTTCTTTTCTTGCCCAAAGATATCAACACATTCCGTGAGAGTGGATAGAATATGGAAAAAGGCAGGATCTCAGAAATTGACCAAATGACACATTGTTGGGGTAATAATAACAGTAACAATAATAGACACTCCAGAGTAGCATGTTTGATAAAATAGAGAGGTAGGGATAATCCCTTCAAACAACACCTTTCTGGATGATGGTAATAATAACAACCACAATAATAAGAGAAAGAACTGGAGAAGATAACAATATAAAAAGACCTGCAAATAGAAATAGAATGACTGAGGTAAAAGAAAGCAAAAATAGTGCCAATAACAATAGGTGCCTTTGGTGAGCACTACTTGAACATCATTGACATTGACAAAATCACCATCAATCACTTGGAACAGCTTATATCCTGTAATGATACTTTTGACATCATCAAACAACCACATCTGCCTACTCCAAGTCCTTGGGAAGGATTTGATAGTAGATAAAAAAAATGCCCGATCTAAACATCTGTTTGACTATATGACATAATATTTTTTCTATCGTGCCCTCTTAAACAAATAAATTAACTTACAAGAGTCCTTCAGGAATGGTACAGAAGGTAACAGCAAGATAGGAACTCAACGCTTCCTCAAACAACCACATTTGTTAAAATAAAATAACGGTAATTTTACAAAAAGAATTATTACCTTCAGGATGCATTCTTATCCCTTGGCAAAATAACCAAGGTAAATAATACGACAAAAGACTGCTGGGATCCATAGAGCTGATGGGTATCACATGAGTTTCTTCTGTAAGGCCACTTCTCTTAATGATTCATTTTTATTCTCAGTCTAAATAGTACGTACAGGTATTATATCACTAGAAGATTTTTAAATTTTAGTATGAAATACAAAGGAGGGGGCATTCAGGGGAAAAGAAAAACAAGACAAGAATAATTTCAAAGTACTCTGGGAAATTTATTTTATATTTCTTTGGTCTCCTGGCCACAATATGTGTATTGTACTAATAGATACAATAAATATATTCAATTATTGCAGCCTACCCTGGAGACTAACCAGAGAGATCGGGGCTGGTTTAGTGTAGTTGGTATCAGTGGTGAAATATAAAATTTGTTACTACCGGTTCTGTGGGCGTGGCTTGGTCAGGGGGGATATGACTTGAGTGGGCGTGGCCAACTTTTTTTTTTTTACTTTTAAAACCATTTTTTCTACAACCTCTTCAGCTGAAAAGATTGTAAAAAAATGCTTTTAAAAGTCTCTGACAATCCCAGCTGACTTGTCTGATCGTCAGAGGCTTTTCTTTTTTTTTAAAGCCTCTGTCCATCCCAGCTGACTTGTCTGATCGGCAGAGGCTTTGTTTTTACTTTTAAAAGCATTTTTTCGGCCGAAGAGAAAAAATGCTTTTAAAAATAAAATAAAAAGCCTCTGATGATTGCACGGCTCAGCTGGGCATGGGGGTGGGGAGGGATTTTTGCTACCAGTTCTCTGAACCACCCGCCGCCATTGCTACTGGATCGGGGGATCCGGTCTGAACCTGGAGCATTTTAAATTAGCAAATTGTTTTATGATGGGGTTTTAAATTAGAGCCAAATTATTTAATTCTTTTATATTGTTTTTAAATTGTATATTGTTGTTTTTTAGTTGGCTGTACACTGCCCTGAGTCCTTCGGGAGAAGGGCAGTATAGAAGTTTAATAAAATAAATAAATAAATAAATTTCACCCCTGGTTGGTATGGCACCAAGCTAGAAGCCAGGAGACTGTGAGTTATACTTCTGCCATAAGCATGAAGCCAGCTAGGTGACCTTGATCCAGTCTCATCCTTAGGAACAAGGCAAGGGAAAACCACTTCCAAAAGTCTTGCCAAGAGATCTGCAGGGACTGGTCCAGGACTGACTGAAAGATAATACGTCTTTTAACGTTATGGGCTTCTTATAGGCTAGAAAAGCAGAAAACCCATAGCCAATTTCTCCAGTTCCCCTTTTGTTTCAATCTGACCTGATGGAACTGAATGTCTTAACATATAAAAGGCTATGCGCTAATCCACTTAGCTGAGAAGGTAGACACAGATGTTTCCCTAGCAATTTGGAACCTTGTTTGGGAACTTCCTCCCCACATTATGAATAAGGAGGAAATGTGACATGCATTAAAAAAAACCCCACTGTCTTTTTACAGAGGACTTCTATCTTTCAGAAAGGCAATTCTCTCAAAATGTCTCAAATCAATAAGGAGATTGTTTGGAGCAGCTGTTGGCTTCGCCTGGTTTAGAACACCCTCAGGCAAGGATATCCTTAAACATAACAGAATACCACAATTTCTCCTCATCCTCCTTCCCCCTTCCCAAATGGTTGCCTGCTGTACTGGGCATAGATAATAGACAATGACTGGAAATACCATTGCTCTGGCTTCACAGGGGCAGCTTTGTCCTTAATCCGGGTGAGGTCACATAGCAGATGCTTGGAGACAACAGGAAGACTTAACGGAAGGGAACTTTTGCTCTGAGTGTTGAGGGTTTGAGCAGATCAGTTGTGATATTAAATAAATAATGAATGCGCTGTCCACCTTTAAGTGAACTTCTGACCATGATATAGAGGAAAAGACATTGTGCCATTGCCAGTAATGAAAGACATTTTCTATTGATCTTCTAATCCAGAGGTAGTAAACGATGGCCCCTTTAGGACTTATGGACTCCAACTCCCAGAATTCCTGAGCCAGCATGGCTGACTCAGGAATTCTGGAAGTTGAAGTCTATAAGTCATAAAAGGACCATCGTTCCGCACCCCGATCTAATCAGTTATGAACATAGAATGAGAGACACAATATCATCTCCTTATTTGCTAGAGTCAGTCTTGGATTGCCTTAATATTGATTGCCCACACTTCTTACATTCTCATATTTCACATGGAAAGAAGAAGGAACACATCCAATGGTTTTAGTGCTGTTTTCTTAATTGTGGAATTATTTCCCCTATGATGATCCTTTGATGGTATGCTTTGTACGATACAACTGAAGGACTCCAAATTATTGAGCTCAACTCTATATTATATAAATTCAGCCCAAGGTAAAACTCATCAATAAAAACTGGCAGGACAAAATTTTAATCTATATGTAAAATTCAACAAGGTAACAAAATTCCAAACGGCACAGCTGAAATTTATAAGAGACAGAGACAATTGATTATCTTCTGGGGAGAGGGGGAAAAAGAAAATTCCACAATCTGGACGCCAGAAAAGTGACAGAAAAGGCCTCACATCTTCTCACTTTTATAGTTGAGATTTTGTGTACTTTGACTTCGCATTTATTTATTTATTTATTTATTTATTTATTTATTTGCTGGAAGCTGTTTTGAATTATTAACAGAAAAAGCAAACTATAAATCACAATTCTTCTAACCACAACATTTGTGATATGGCATACGAAGCTGAATAAGCAGAGGCAGCAGTGTCTGCAGGGAAGTGTGTGTGTGGGGGGGGGGAGTAGTTGTTGCAGTGTGATCCAAGCTCTGCCCCTTTTAAGCCTGTGTGATGTTGACATCTATAAAAGAAATAAAGGGTCAGGCTTAAATTACACTGCAACAACTGCCATCTTGATTTTATTAATAATCACCCTCATAGATGCTGCTAAGTAGAGGGAACTACAACTTGTTGTTTTTAAAGGGCTTCATGGAGAAGGATCTCAGTTTGAAAGAAATCAGGTTATAGCTCATACCAATTTTCATTAAAGTCCTTTTCGTTTCTCAGTCCCAATGAAGGACTGAATTTAAGAACAGTTTCCCATTTAATCTCCTCATGGTCTTCATCCAAAAAACCTTCTCTGTTCCTGTTTCTCTAGCTTCCAAATACCCCCAGGTTATTTTACTGGAAAATCAAAAGAAAATATAGATCTGGGGATGGTACTTCAATTTATTTATTTCGAAGGAGAGAGAGAGAGAGAGAGAGAGAGAGAGAGAGAGAGAGAGAGAGAGAGAGAGAGAGAGAGAGAGAGAGAGAG
>JANHZT010002847.1:47860-60321 GCA_032468215.1 Stegonotus admiraltiensis | reverse complement strand
TCCTCATTTTACCTACCTCGAAAGGATGGAAGGCTGAGTCAACCTTGAGCCTGGTGAGATTTGAATTTGCAGTAATTCCAGGCAGCTGGTGTTACTTAACAGTACATTAGTCTGCTGAGCCACCCAAGTTGTATCAAAGCACTGGTATTGACACACTTTTTTCTTAACCATAATCAATATTCCATCACTTCAATGATTTTTATTATTTATTTAGTTGTCTGTTTATATATATATATTTATATAGCCACCAATCACATAAAGATGACTGCTAATTTCCAATCTGCAGTAGAAAGCCTGATGTTCCTCTGATATGAAGAGACCCATTGAAGTCCATTTCAGTTTGCTGATTTCCAAAATAACACTGTTGAATCATTACATTTCCATTCTGACAATATCACGGCTGCCCAACATCATGGTTCTGACACTCCATGGGCCAACTGTATACCTCTCTTTTCAGCATCACATTTTCTTTTTGTCTTGGGCATAGCTGGACATCTTTTTGGCCTTAATCCTGTCACATTATAAACACCATTGTCAACCTGGGGTGTTCACCTTCCAATATTATATTGATACTGTGGTGGTTGTGAATGTCCATTTAATTTTCCTGGAAATAGTAGGGTTGCCCTTGTTCCTCCAGTGAATTATGCATAGCCTGCCCCTTTGCCCATGAGCTGGCTATTACAAGTGAATATTCTTGGAATTTACATTGCTAGCATCATTGGGACATGCAACCCCCTTCAAGCACTCCAAAATAATATTCCATGAAAGGAATCATTCACATACAAAACTTTAAAGTTAAATTTTCCAGCATTCTCTCACTTCAGATTTTATTCTAAGTCATTTCATCATTTTTATTTCAAATTCATTTCACTCTGCTGGAGGTTGTTTAGCTCTTTCCACCCACTTCCAAAGCATTTTCTTTTCCATCAAATTGCTTTGCATATCCTCTGCCCCTTTTTACTCTTAACAACTCCTTTCTCTTTTATACTATAACAATATTTTTCTCTGTAAACCTAATGTACAATACCTTTCCCAGTGTTCGTTTTCCCCCCATGACAATCAATCTCATATATAGATAGATAGATAGATAGATAGATAGATAGTTTATTCCTTCTTCATTTATTCCTTCTTTGATGTATAATTTCATCAAATATTTTTAAAAATACTTCTTATTGTTACTGTAACTTCCAGGGATTGTACATACAATCATAGTATCTATTGTATGTATGTTTGTGTGGGTATGAGTATATATTATAATATATGACATATATCATATATGAGAAAGGCATCTACAGATTTGTGAATACATGTGACATATTAAAAAGGAGAATGTATCCAAACAACCAGTTTCATTTTGATAACCTTTTTGGGAATATCCCCATTATATGATATATTAAGGCTAATTGAAGAGTTACATGAGGTATTCAGTTCGGTCAATGAAAGTATTTTCTGCCTTATAATGACTCCAATTAGTCAATGGCTATTTGCATATGAACTTGACCAATTTCCCTGCCCCCCCCCACACACACACACTCAAATTGAATCAATTTGCAGAGTCAAGTTTGTCTTAATTTGATGATTCATTCAGGCATTTGAATCAAATTGAATGGAGCCCTGAATAAAATTGACTGTTTGAATTGAATGTAATTTCAATACTTATCTGAATCAAATTGTGACTGATATGTATACCAATAACAACAATAACAATCAGTCCAAATCAATCTGCTGCTGGATGACAGCTTTTTTTTTAAAGTTTATAGGCTGTAATCCATCATATTGATCAAATGTAGATTGGAAGATAGATGATTTTCAGTTTCTCAGACTACAGCTGAGAAAAAGCGATGGGCCCAAAGTCACCCAGCTGGCTTTCATGCCTAGAAGGAGGCTAGGGCCTGGATCTTATTGATCTTAGTCCAGCAAGTTAACCACTATACTTTATTGCCTTTCCAAATACACATATGATTTATTATGTGCTATCAAGTCATTGTCAATTCTTAGCCACATAGATTGATTTTCTCCATGATGATATGTCCCTAACCTGGTTTTTCAGGATTTCCAACAGGACACTCATCGTAATTTTATCCAGCCACCTTGCTGCTGGTCATTCACTTCTTCAATTTCCTTAAATCTTTTCCAGCATTAGAACCTTCTCCAGATAGCTAGATCCTCACATAAGGACCAATATCCAGAGTTGGATATTTTGAGCCTGACTATTGTGTTGCAAGTGAGAACTATGGGTTGATTTGTTCAATAATTCACTGGTTTGTTTTGGGGGTGGGGGTTGGCTTACAGTGATATACTTAAGAGTTTTCTTCAACACCAAATAGGCACAGAATATCCTTTGTGACATGCAGTCTTGGTCACTAGATCCAAAAAGAATAGATGCTGCTGAATGCATTACTAAAGCTTCTGTGGTCAGCAGTCTTTATACGCTGAGCCCTTCACCTGAATATACCCACACATTTATTTCAATGAGAACTGCTTCCCCAGGCCTTAGATTTGTTTATAGGTCTTTTAGTTATTTACAAATTTGCTCCTGCTCCTCCCCTATGCCTGGGTAAAATTTAAAATGCTTTGTGATCTTTGGTTTTATTCTTTATTATAGTCACTGAACAATACGGGCTTTGTGATGGAAGAAAAGTGGTTTTAAATTGCAAGCTTGTAATAATTACTAATTAACTATAGTGAACACAATTGCTAATATATTTTTAGAAAATAAAAAGAGAAAGGAGGGGGAAAGTGTTAAAGTACTCAAAGAATAGAACAATAATCTTGCTAAATTGTTTAAAGACTTAAGTACTGCATTTTCTGTATTTAAAAAGAACTATGTTAGATGTCCATGAGGACTAGAAGGTTACATCTTTCTGCTGTGTCCTTGGATTTCAGATATTTTTTGTGTTTAATTCTCTTTTCAGATGTTTCAGCTTCCAAGAGTTTCAACATTTTTTGAAATGTTTTTATTTTGTTTCCAAACCGTAAAGTTTATCCCTAGATCAACTTGACATTACTGATTGCATCCCAAACAAAATGTCAGTGATGATAAGGAAGACAAGGCATAATCGGTCTTTGTGTAGGGTAGATGGTGGAAATCAATATATACCCATTGGGGCAATGAGGAAAAGACTGGAGAGTAAATTGATTTTGATATTTTAAAACTGTTTCAAAAGTATAATCAATACTAGGACCAAGAGAAGAAAAAAGACCCATTCTTAGGGAATGACTTCCGATAGGATAAATATACTTTTGCTGACATCATGAGTGGGAGGACATTTTTGTATTTTTAATGGAAGTACATTTATTTATTAAGGGACTGATTTCAACTGTAATATTTCAAAAGAGTTCTAAGACAACAAGATACAAGGTGATTGACAGAATGGGTTAATATTTTACATTAAGAAAAGATGAACCTGGAGGTGGCACCTAACTATGATCTCTTTTTTTAAATAAAAGAGATCAATGTTAGGAACTAACCATGATATCCATATAAATAGGGATTAAGGATTGAGAAAGGTTTGGCCAAATTAAATTAAAGGGTATATGGAATATATAAAACTAGATTTCCATAAAACGTAAGACAACATCAATCAAACCTGAAAGGACAGCCTGTCAATAAACTGAATGAGATTATCATTTCAAAGGCTGATGTAATGATATGTGGGAATGACTTTGGGAGACGGAGGAGGGGAAGCGATCCTGCTAGGGAATAATTAGATAAGAGAGGGCATAGCCCACAGCTGCATAACTAGGTAGAGAAAGAAACCCAGAAAGGAATTTCCTTAACTTAACAGGCTGTAAAAAGAGATTTGTATATCACACTTGCAAGATTCTCTTAATATGGTTTTACAATAAAGTAGAACTAGCTTTCTGAGTTTCTTTCTTTGCCCATTATGTAGCTGCGGGCCACACCCTCTTTTATCTTCAGGTTGTCTTTGTTTGCTTTTTGATGGAGGGCTTATTCCTCTATTCTTGGGAAGAAGGACTAATTTTAGTCCAGTCTTAATTTCCTGATCTTTGTAAAAATTAGTATTAACTTTTGTCAGAATTTCTGTACATTTTATGCACATGTTTTTCAAATTACTTCTGTTGTGCTTGAACTTTAATCCAGGTTCCCTTCCCCCACTTTTTAATTTGGATATATTGTTTTTTTAAGATAGCAGTATAGTATTTTTCCTATTTTTCCACTAGGCTGTTTTATCTTTCCAGTACGATCAATGAACTGAAGTCTTAAAGCAGTAGCCACTCTCCTGCCTGATGTTTCCAATCCTTTGAAGAAGACAGAAGAGCTCAAGGGAAAAAGGAACCTCAGTCAAAGTAGTTTGAACATTCTCCTCCATATCATTCAGAGGGATTAGTCCTTCACTCCAAGGGAGATTAGCAAGAACCTCATTACTTTCTACGTCCTTTTGGAAAATTAAAGATTCTTTTCTACCAAGAAATCCACCACAGAAAATGTAACATGTGACCATGAAAACATGTAGTTACAGATATGTCACAAGGGAAGTGTTAAAATATGTGATTCCATCTGAACCTGAATTCTACAATGGAGTAATCTGGAAAAAAACTCACCAGATTTAGAAGATAATCTTGCAGCAGACTGCCCAAATTATTCCATTAATCCTAGACTATCATGTAAATAATTTTCCTTGATCAGTTGGGTAAAGTCTGTGCACTGTGTGTCCTCATCTCCTGCATTTCTCTGAAAAATTAAAAATCAGTGGCCAAACAGAAAAGGATTAGACTTGATTCTACAATTGCTATGTTACTGCTAATTTGTGGCAATGGATGTGCACAGGAGTTACCATGGCAATTAGCTGACTGAAATTTGCTCTACTTTGCTTCTCAAACAAATCTGTTTTGGCAGAAAAGACTGAGTAGGCAGGCAAGGCCAGAAGAATGAGAGAAATAAGATTTTTCTCTGCACCCCATCCCCATTTTGCTGTAGTAGGTACTATAGTTAATTCCTCTTCTGTCTATATGCCTGAGGCTGTAAATCCCACCAGTTAAACCTTTCACCTTTCTTATTCAAAGATGGGCAAAGCTTATGGCAGCAAATGCCATCTTTATTGAATCATGATCCTTAGTATTTTCCTGCAATAAATAAGTAATAATCAAAATGTAAAAGGATTGGGGAAAGGGAAAGAGGAAGGAGAGAGGAAGAGGAAGAGGAAGAGGAAGAGGAAGAGAAGGAAAGGAAAGGAAAGGAAAGGAAAGGAAAGGAAAGGAAAGGTTTTCTAAACTACAGTATTTAACATGCTGCTGCCAAATCAGATTTGGCAGATAGTCTTTCTGGATCTTTAAACAACTCTCTGAATATTGTGTACATTCATTGTCCAATCCCTGATAGGCTTTGCAAGGGTAGAAATATGACTGTCTCAGTCTCTCATATGCAATATTCTCAGGGTTCCATCAGCTACTTCACCTGCTCTGCCCTTTGCCCTATCCTTACAGCTTCCTTGTCATATTAACTATATTTCTTATTTCAGTAGTTTGTTTTGGCCTGACAAGAAGAGAAGTTTGCTCTTTTTCAAAACAGAAGCCATCTGTTTTTCTACTTCAGACTGGACATAACATATCAGCAGATTTTTTTTTCCTCTTATGTATCCGGAGAAATAGTGGAAAAAGTAATTGAAGGAAACTTGCTGAGAAAGCCAGAGATAGAGATGTTGTATAATCTGTAATGTTTCATCTGTGAGTTGAAGTTTGTAATCTGTTGTATCCATAAAGTTAGGAAAGGAACTTTTTCCCTTTCTAAACTGAAGTGAAGCTGCATGATGAGATATCTATTCTGTTGATTTAGTTTTCACCCCTTTTGCTCAAGTCCTGATCCTCCAATGGCTATCCATAGCCATCCTCAGCCTCAGATAATCTTCCAATCTTTAAAGATTTTCTCCAGGGGAAAAAAAAAATCTCCAAAAAATTCTCAGAGCAAGATTCTCATAGGCAAAGTATTACACGACTGGTATACGAAAAATACTGACAACAAGATCTAGCAATGACTAAGAGCAAGGCAATTGAAAAAAGAGACAGATGGGCTATGGACGCACAAGACCAGGCCTTAAGAACAATTTCATAGAAGGCCAGAATTGAGAAGACAGCAATAGACAGAAAATACCACTTTTGCAAAGAAGCTGAAGAAATAGTCAACCACCTAGGTCCATGATGGCGAACCTATAGCATGCGTGCCAGAAGTGGCATGCAGAACCATCTCTCTGGGCATGCAAGCTGTAGCCCATTGCTCTTCCAGGTTTTGCCATACCAGCCAGCTGGTTTTCGCGCATGGGGGAGTGCCGGAAACCAGAAGAGCAGCCTTCCGGGTGGCTGCTCTTCTGGTTTCCAGCATGCACATGTGCGCTGGCCACCTGGCATGCATGCACATGTGAAGACCAGCTGGCTGGTGTGCATGCATGTGCCAGAAACCAGAAGATCAACTTCCCCATGTGCGCATGCACACCAGGCTGCTGCTCTTCCGGTTTCTGACACACATCCATGTGTGCAGGCATTGCCATTTTGGCACTCTGTGCCGAAAAGTTTTGCCACCACTGACCTAGTTAGTTGCTGCAAGAATATTAAGTCCAACACTAGCAAAAGAACAGGTAGCTGTGATTTTGCATGGTAGTATAAATAATAATGATAATAATAGGCCCTTGGCTGCCATCCTCAAACATCTGGAGCACCACTTGAACACCATTGGCATTGACAAAATCATCATCAGTCAATTTGCAAAAGGGCATCTTTACCTGGACCAGATTATATCCTGCGACAATATCTTTACGACCATCATATATGAGCCACAGTGGTGCAGTGGTTAGAATTCAGTACTGCAGGCTACTTCTGCTGACTGACTGCAATTTGGTAATTTGAATCTCACCAGGCTCAAGGTTGACTCAACCTTCCATCCTTCCAAGGTCAGTAAAATAAGGACCCAGATTGTTGGGGGCAATAGGCTGACTGTGTAAACCCCTTAGAGAGGGCTGTAAAGCACTGTAAAATGGTATATAAGTCTAAACGCTATTGCTATTGCTATCCACATCTGCCTATCCCAGATCATTGGGAAGGACTGAATATGTGGATAAAAGTGCCAATCCAGTCTAAACATCTGGGTGACTAGATAACCAACCATAATAATAATTTATTATAGCCACTCATCCAAAAGTCCTAGACATATTAAATACAGTAGAAACCACAACCAAAGGAAATTCACATGCAGCTCGGGATAAGGTAGGAAACAGAAATCATTTCTTAAACTGTCAAAAATATCAAGGAACTGAAAAGCATTCTTTAGCACAGTGTTGTTTTTTTTAAGGACTATTAGAGTGAGCTGCTTCTGGAATCCAGATTTTAGGATGAGCACAACAAGAGTCCTGATGGCACAGTGGTTAAAGTGCAGTATTGCAGGCAAACTCTGCCCACAGCTGGAGTTCAATCCTGACAGGGCTCAGTCTTCCGTTCTTCCCATGTCGATAAAATGGGGACCCTTTTTATTATCCCCAATTATATTGGGGATAATATGCTGATATTGTAAACAACCCAGAGAGTATTGTAAAGAATCCTGTATGTGGATGGTCATTCTATTATCAGAACATGCTCACAATAACTAAAAAAAATCTTGAAATATAACATACAGCTACCATTAACAATATTTAAACATGAAATATATATTAAAAATTGCTTGACAGAAAGCACCTATGCTGGAGCAGCTTTACTGAAATCACTTCCGTTGTTCAAAGGCCTTCTTTACAGTGACTTTGGAGCTGGAAGTACATGAGTCTTTGCTAGATAAGACATTTCAAAAGACAGATGGCAGCCCTAAAAATTCTCATACTGCTGGCTAATTTCCATCCATATTTTTTAGTCCTACAATCTCCAGAGTACAGACTGAGATTTTATACTGTGTTCCTTTTTATTTCCCATCAAATCTTGCCTATTATTGCATTTTTTCAGCAATACTGTTTTGTGGAACACTTCATAGTGGTCCATCAAGTTTAATTAGGTTTATATCAGTTGCTTTGAATTGTATAGGCATGTTTAGATCAGGGGCGGGTTCTAATTTTTTTTACTACTGGTTCTGTGGGCATGGCTTATTTTGTAGGTGTGGCTTGATGGTCATGTGACAATTCTTTAGGATTTAGCAGAGGTACTGGTCTACCAGGCTTTTAACTGCTTGCAGAGCTGTACCAGTCTATTCATTTGTTTTTGCAGGCACTGGTCTACTCATTTGTTTTTGGAGGCACCGGTCTACCAGCACACTGCCTTTTAACACTGATCAGCTGTAGGGCAGCCCTTTGAAGCCCCATGGCAAGAGTTTTAACAGTTTTTTTCCTTCTACCCGATCAGCTGGGACTCAGGAGGCAGCAATAGATTGTAAGTGAGGCCAAATAAAAGGTAAGAATAACGTGGGGGGAGGGGCAGAACCGGTTCGGTGACATCATCACCGCTACCGGCTCGGCGGAACCAGGCAGAACTGGGAGGAACCCACCACTGGTTTAGATCATTAATCTAAGAATTTTCCATGATTTTTTAAAAGCTGGAAACACTTGTGCTATTTGATATTGATTTGAACATGCTCAACTTAACCATCTTTACAGATTCAGAGTAATAAAACAGTAAGTATGGAAGATAGTCTTCAATACTCTTCCAATTAATGAGTGGGAGTGTTTGTTTTATTCTAAAGCTGTTAAGAAGGTGATTGATTCATTAGGCCTAATTTTCTTCATTAGGCAGATGAAGAAAATTCTACAGGTGAACAAATGCAGGGATCTTTCTAACCCAGGGCTGTCAAACTTGTAGCCCGTGGGCCAGTTGCATTATGCGTTGGCCATGCCCATGCCCGGTTTAGTGAAGGGGAAAAAGTCCCGATACATCATGTGACACTGCTGTGATGCCGTGAGTTTGACACCACTGTTGTAACCACTCAGTTTGTGACTGAACTTCTACCTAGTTTTAACAATCATGTTGCTGTCTTCATTGAAAAAAGAAAGCATGGTTCATTCATGTGGGGTCCTTGATATTCTCTGAGCTTGGTTGTTTCCTTGCAGATGTTTCATTACCCCAACTAGGGAACGTCATGAAGCACTGATGATGTCACCTAGTTTGGGTAATGAAACGTCTGCAAGAAAACAAGAAAGCTCAGAGAGCACCAAGGACCTCTCATTTCAGCCCCGAACTAGAAACATTCTCCTTTATTGGTAGTGTTATTCATTCTTAAAAAACAGGGGGAAACCCCACTATTTTTTAAAAAAAATCTAAATGCTTTCATCTTGCAATTTCAACTGTGAGAAGCACTGCTAAAAATAGAAGTCACATAGAAGGAGAAGCAAGGTATGAAAAACGAAGAAAAATCTTTGCTAGAACTGCCTGGAAGCTGGTCAGACATGCCAAACAGATTTCACTGTAAATGACCTACTGTAAGCTTTAGCTGATCCTAGAATAATTTCTATCAGTCCATAGGACTTGCGTTGTTTATAAAATAAGATCCACATAGGAGAATGGCCAGAAGGAAACATTTTCTCTGGCAAACCAGAGTTTTTAAAATCTTGGTAAGCCTAAAATAGAATTCTTTGGACTAACAGAACAACAACTGAACTGTTCAAATAAAAGCACGCAACATGCATTTGGAGAAAAATGGGTAATATGTTTGACGAAAAGAACTTCTTGCTTGTTAAGCAGGGAGTGGCCTTGTATGCTTTTGAGTAGTGGGATAGCCAGTGACCCAATAAACAAAATATTGATGGAACAAAAAGTGAATTCAACTAAATATCATATTGTGGACATTAATGTTCCACATTCCATGAAAAAAATGAAACTAAAAAAAACCTAAGATACTTCAGTAAGACAACAATATAGGTAGTCCTTGACATACAACCACAACATTTCCATTACTAAACAAGACAGTTGCTAAGTGAGTTGTGCCTCATTTTAGGTCTTTTTTGGGGGCCCACAATTGTTAAATGAATTATTGCAGTTGTTAAGTGAATTATGTGATTGTTAAGTGAATCCGGCTTCCCCATTGACTTTTCTTGAGAGAAGTCAGCTGGGAAGGTTGCAAATATGATCATATGTCTCCTGGACACTACAACTGTCAAAAATACATGCTAGTTGCCCAATACCCAAAGTCTGATTATGTGATGCTGCAATGGTTGTTAAATATGAAAACTGGTCATAAGTCACTTATTTCAGTGCCATTGTGACTTCAAATGGTCACTAAATGAATGGGCAAGTCAAGGACTTCCAGTACAAAAGGGAATTGCCAAATCAATCAGAAAGTATTTAAAGGAAGAAACTGTTTCTGGGCTTTCTGCCAACTCTAGTAAGACTGTGATTACCTTATTTTAGAATTCTGGTAGGCTGTTAAGACAGTTCATTAACAGCCTTTGAATGATAAAGACTAAGTTATTTTGAGTAAATAAGCTTTGTAAAGAGTTTGTGTGTGCTGTGTTTTTTGGGGTCCGTAGCTGGGGCAGAAGAAAAGGTTTGGAATGATCTTTACAGTTACTACAAGATTTGAGTACTATACAGTGTCTGCAAGGAGAACTAAGAATATTTGTAAACTAAAAGAATTCTGCAAAAAATGGTGGAAGGAAAAAAACTAAAAGCCAGAACACAAATAGTTGACTATTAGAACTATCTGGAAGCTTTTATTTCTATTAAAAAGGGGTTGGAAAGTAGTAACTGAAAGAGTATACTTCTGCATCTGCCCTATTTACCATTTTGTTACTTTAAACCTAAAACATAAATCAGGAGTGCACCTTCGGTTTTTGCTGAAAAATGTCATGTTTAATTTTGTATCATGCAAAACCTGTCCACTTAGGGTCAGAATTACACTGAAACAACTTTGACCTGGGATGTTTAATCTTTTATGTCAAATTATATTTTTAGAATGGCAGAAAATGATCCATTGTTATGTTGAATTAAAAAATAATAACAATAAAAAATAAAAAGTGTTATGTATCGTGAACATCCATTACTTGCTTTCCTATCATTTTCTTGCTGCTGCTTCTCTGGTTCCACATCATATTTATGACTGTTGAAGCTTACAGTATATGCTCTGTTAAAAAGATAACAATGGAAAGACACAGTTAAAGGCCAGCTGAGAGAAGAATTTAGGGGAACTGCAGAGGAAAACCAACGAATGGGGTTAAGCATCACATAACATGAGTTGCTGCTTCCTGTGTCCACTGTAGGAGCTGTGGGGCAAACTGGGGCTTCAGGAAATAAGGACGATACGGACAGTATTCTCCTCACCAAGGAATGAAGCAATTCAAACAAACAAGACAAATCGATTCCAGTTCAGATGTATTCTGACAGACGTAAATCACTTAAGCTGCAAAGGGGTAAAAGAGAGAAGTTCAAAACCATCCACCCTAAAACTTTCCATATGATATAGTTTATAAACAAGCACTACATTCCGGGAATGAGAATAATCAAAACAGACCCATGTCGTCGGAACATTGTCTCGAATTCTTTATGGCTAATTACATAGAAGAAAGAAGATCAGGTTTACAGTTAGGTTAGAGAAGAAGGAATTATATTCAAAAGAATGCAAACTTAACATTATTGGATAATGAGAGCAGGCTTATGTGCTCTGCCAGCCATATGTGATTACTAACAACACTGCTTCTGGAGGAAAATATCCTAAACCTTTCAACGTAAGTTCCTCTGACAAAACAAATCAAGATTACAAAAGATAATGTTCTTATGAAGTACAAATGTCTGATGGTCTTTCAGAGACCAGAACAAATACAAGAACTTCCAATATATTTATCTGAATATATTTTAACAAGCTTCTAAGAATTTTATAAACGAAATTGCAAAATATGCTGAATACTGATGAGTGCCCGAGATATCCTAAAGCAGATATATTTCTTGCATTGTTTCTAATACAGTATATTTCTAAATTAGTAATACTAGGTAATTTGCATTTAATGGATACAAAAATAAACAGAGATGGATAAAAATGCTATTTCTTTGGCGAAACTTTGCATATCTCATTGAAGTGGCATCAGAAATAACTTCATACCACAGTCTTTATACAGCACAAACCTTGTAAAGCGATTAGATGCAACAATATTAAAATCTGGCTTTGTTACAAAAGTAAAAACCAGCACGTGCATTCCACACAAATACAGTGAAGAATAGCAAAATCAGTCTTATTACAGCCAAGACGGGATCTTTATTTAAGTTTAATGAACTTTGATGATTTGGAATTCCTAATAGAAAACTGCACAAATAGTAGCGCTTTGAGCAACATCACAGAACTCGACCATGAATGGCATTCCTTCAGTGCTCAAACCTGGATCAATTGCTTACATGGTATATATAAACTTGATATATCTTTTTCTTTCCCAGGTAGTCTTGAGTTCACTTTGACCACAGATGACTGCAAACAGAGCTCTGGTGGCTCAACAGACTGGAAGTCTGTTATTAACATCTGCTGCTTGCAATTACTGCAAGTTCGAGTCCCA
>JANHZT010002847.1:5457-17706 GCA_032468215.1 Stegonotus admiraltiensis | reverse complement strand
ATAAATAGTAACAATAAATGAGAAGGTAGTGTGCTATAAAGCAAGCTATTAACCACCAGCATCATCTTTACTTCAAAGACAGTCTCTGAATTCTTTGGCACTATTAGAAAATATAAAGCAATTGGTAGCCAGCAGCATACACAGCAAACTGTGATGACACCAAAATTATGGCACATGAGCAGTGATGTCATCATACAAATGCTTTCATTATGTGTGATTTATGTGTTCTGACACTGGGCACATGTATGTAAGTCATGACAATTGTCTGATGAGGCCATCACATACATTTCATCCCTGTGATTTGGAATTTAGTAGGAGCAACAAAACATCAAGGCATCTAGAAGAATCATTGGAACCTGGAATAGAAGTTTTAGAAGGGACCTTAGGAATTTTCAGAGACCCAAAAACCAGACCAAACTTCTGCCTCGTTCAGGAATCTATTACTAACAGATTATCCCCTCTCTCTAATAACATGGCACAAACAAGAACTCACCACTTCCTGAGGCAATCTATTCTGTTGTTGAACAGTTCTTACTGTTCAATGTTATGTTCAGTGGTGGGATGCTGCCAGTTTAACAACTGGTTTGGTGAGCATGCACGTGCATCTAAGGTGCTTGTGCACAGTGCTGAAAATGGAGTATTTAGAAGCTCAAATGCTTACCTTCCAAGTCAGCAATGGTAAATAGAACAGCGAGGGGGGTAATCAGTTGTGCCGCGCAATTGAGATGAGCTACAAAGCAGGAAATAAAGGACAGGATAGAGTGGGGGTGGCTGGCTGGGGCCAACTGATCGTTGGAGCTACCAGTTCACCTGAACCAATCCGAACCGGCTGAATACCACCTCTGGTTATGTTATAGAAATTCTGACACAGGTCCACTTTCTTGCAATTTTCAACGCATTGTTTCCTACTTTCTGGACCAACATACGAGTCTTTTGGATATTTATTGGTAAGAATTTTGGACACCAAGCTCTGCAAGGAACACTTAAAGAATATGCTTATGTTGTGCCCATAGAGGAGACCACTGAGGAAAGATATCATACCAGTCGTCAAACATCAGAAGGGTTGGCAACTAGAAAAGGAAGCAGATTTAGTCTCTGTTGCCTCAGAGGGCAACATGAAAAACAGTGAGTTAGAACAGAAGAAAGGAAGGAGGTTCCAGCTAGATGTCAGAAGGAACTTCTTGAGAGTATTAGCTGTGGCCAGTGCCTAATATAGGACTTTTTGTGACTATCCATGTCCCGTTAAAAACAAATAAAGTAGGCAAGATGCTAGTTTGGCAATTCTCAACATTCCAAATGTATCCTCAAGCCCCCAAAAGTTATATAACCCTGATCTGTGCTTCTCAGCAATGTCAACCTCACAATCACAAAACAATTGCGAGTGTAATGTTTGTAAAAAATATGGCACAAGGGAGTGTGTTTGGCTGAGGAGGGGGTGACATGGTTACTCACTTGTATTAAATTCTCAATACAATTGTGGCTCTCAGTGCGTATTCAGAAGGAGAGGTGAAAGATCTATGCACCACAACTGACATAACATATGTTTGGTCCTTAGAGTTCAATTCTCTGCTATCATAGCCCAGAAGTAGTTCATTCTATACCTCCATTAATGGTCATTTCTGCTCTTACTGATGTTATATTTGCAGTTTGGACCTAATAGATGTTCTTATCATACTGCTATTAAATTATGGTCACAGGCCGTTGGTCAAACTCTGAGAATTTCCAGAGAGCCAGTGTTGTACTGCAATAATTTCATTCTTTTAGTTTCCGCCAAGCTGCATTCCCTCATTCACTGAAGATTTTTAGTACCCTGTAGGACACCCCTGAACTAAATATCATGTCTATAGCTCTACATTTCTACACATTCCACACTACAATATTTTAGTTCTTTGTCCTAAAGGGTTGACAAGTGATACATCAACCAGATGTTAAAAAAAAAATAGTGCCTTGAGCCTGTTTTTTCATATGGCTCAATTCCCAGATGAATTTTGTATATGACCTCCAGAATTTCTTGTGTTAAGCATTTTTTGATACTGCACTTTTTAAAACAATGATCATCATGGTCACATACATTTAATTGAATAACCTTATGTCTTCAACTGAAGGAGGATATGATAGCAGTCTCCAAATGTCTGAAGAACTGCGAACTAGGAAAAGGAGTGGACTTATTTTCGATTATCCCATAGGACAGGAGTAGAACTGGTGGGTTAAAATGACAAAGAAGCAGTTCATGAGAAATCTCAGGAGGAACCTTTGAACCGCATGACCCATCAGCCAGGTTGCAATGTGTATTTGCTTTCAGTAGAGGTCTTCAAGCAAGGGCTGGAAGAAAATCTTTCAGAACTGTTTTAATAGCTCTGTACCAAGCATGACCTGGATTAGAGCTGTCTAGGGAGATTCTCAGTCATCCAGGTCATGGTTGTCTCAAAGGTGCCTTTTTCAAAGGCAACTGCACTTTCTCTGCTTTTTCCTTGAAGATGTTTCACTTCTTATCCCAAAAACTTCACCATTTCTGGCAGGATAGTGGGAGCATGGAAGGATTAGTTCTGACAGGAATGGAGGTGAGTGGGGGGAGAATGGAAGATTCATATTTCTTTGCAGTCAATAGTACTCTCTCTGAGGGACTAGATCCTTTCCAACTCTTATGATTGTTGAAATACTTCTAAGTATTAGTTTCAAGAGGTTCTAGATGAGAAATAGTACATTATATGTATTTTGCTTCCTGGTTCCCAGTGCCAGTTTCAGCTTCTGAGGATATTTTGCACCTTCTTTTCAAACTCTTGACATCTGATTGCTCTTTATTTATCCACTCTTCCCCCTCCACCCCAACCTCCTAAACCCAACACATACTGTACATATACAGGTAATCCTCAACTTACAACTATTTGTTTAGTGACCATTCAAACAGCACTGAAAAATGTGATTTACAACCAATCCTCACACTTATGATGGTTGCGGCAGACTCGCTGTCACGTGATAAAAATTTGGGCACTTGAATTTTGGCCTGCATTTACAATAGTTGCAGTCACCCGTGGTCATGTGATAATCACTTGCAACCTCCCCAGCCAGCTTCCAAAAGGCAAAATCAATGGAGAGAAGCTGGATTTGCTTAACGACTATGAAGTTCACTTCACAACTGCAGCAATTTGCTTAAAAACTGTGACAAAAAAGCTAATACAACCAGACAAGACTCACTTAATGATTACCTTGTTTAGCAACATAAATTTATAGTCATAAGTTGAGGACTACCTGTAATCCTATAAGGTGTTACAATCAAAGGGTCTGCTTTGGAATCATAACTGATTTCATTTTTTTAAAATGCCTATAGAGGTTCTCATGTTATTTATTTGTTTTAAAGATTTTATACAGTCACCCGTCTCATGACCCACACAACTCCGAGCAACTAACAACAATAAAACCAACAATAAAACAATGCAACAAGAGAACAAGAAAAAAACCAACACCCAATCAATAATTATATGCGTTTGTAGTATAGCCACCCTTTTACCCTGCCATTATCTGCTCCTGAATCTAGAAATTCATAAGGCCAGTTTGGGGGATGAGAGTAGAGAATTTGATCAGCAGTCAAGATGTGATTCTCAGATGCTCTTGCTCTACAGGCATGTATAGCGGGGTCAGCCAGACTCACTAATGAATCATGGCATCAGTGCAAGGAAGCATCTTATGCATGGACTCCTCCAAATGGCTGGCACATTGCCTTCCTACATCAACCTCACAATGGAAAAGGAGAGTTTATTCACATCATCATAGTGCTGAGCACATTGCCAATTGAACTGTCACATTCTTCATGCTGATACTATTTAACCCACAAATGTTGCCTGTATCAAAGCCACTTCCATTGCTAGATCTCTAGATTGTGCTTGATGTTGTGTTCATTTGGATACCCAAAGTAGCCTTTGCTAGTGAAAGAGGAAAACTTCCTTCTTCTCCTCTCCCCTCTTTTTTACTTTTTCTTTTTCGTATTGATTTCAGAAAGGCCTTTGTTTTCCCTGTCTGTAATTGAATGAGGTTTTGCCATTTGCCAGCTTCTGTATACTCTCTCTGTCTCTGTCTCTGTCTCTGTGTCTCTCTGTCTCTCTGTCTCTCTGTCTCTCTGTCTCTCTGTCTCTCTGTCTCTCTCTCTCTGTCTCTCTCTCTCTCTCTCTCTCTGTATTGCAGATTCCTAGTATAGATCTTATCAGTGGTGCTGAATTCTAAACAAAATCTTTGTGCATTTTTTAGGAAAGGTTATTTTGTCAGGGGATACACGCACAGTCGCAAACACAAATTCTTAATTGTGTGATCAGTGTGAGGCATCTTTGATGTGCAAGAGCATCCTGCTTTGTGTGGGGTACAGAGTAATACATGTGGTAGAGAAATAATGACTGTGAAAAGACAAACTCTGGACCAGTCTTCAAATGAAGAGATGCAGAGGATATTATCTTTGTTCACCACAATTACAGCTAAAAGAAACAAAATGAAAAAGGAAACTGATGCTTGTCAAGGGTGTAATTGTGGCCTCCTCTGTCTTGCTCTCTCAAGTGTTTGGAGCTTATAGCTTTCACTTTCTATGCTACATTAAGAATAATCAACCTTAGCACACCAACCATATTGGGCAAAACTTAATGGGTTCCATTTGCAAGGAACCTATTGAAATCATTGCTTTTTCTTTATTTCTTTCATTATTTTTTTAAATGTCCAGTCCTTCCTCCAAATGTTGTTTAAATTCCAAACTTGAACAAAGCCAAGAACGCTCCATGAAACTCAGCTGTAAGGATAATATTTGGCCTGGTTTCAAACAGCAACCATGTAAAACTAGGCACAGATGACTTTTACTGCAGCTGTGGCTCTACTCGTAGAACCTGGAGAAGTTGGACAAATAGGACCCCAAGCACACATTAAAGTCATTTATTCAATCTGTTTGGTTTCCTCCTCCTTTAAGATTTTATTAGATACCTATGATTTTCTTTCATTTAGCCTCTTCCTGGTTAATTTGGACAAGATTAGTTCTTCTATTTCATTCTTTCTACTTGCCACAAAGCAATCTCTCTTCTCTTTTGAATTTATAAATAGGAAACATCTTGGTAGTCCTAAGGTTTCCTGGTGTAGGATATCTTGGTTAAGTAAAACGTCTTTGAAAATTAAATAAAAATTTGGGGAGATAAATGCAGTATAATAATATTGTAGAATACATGTAATATGGGAAGAATGTGTTACTGCTACAATGTTAGTTTATTTTTCTTGTGTGTGTTTTTTTAAAAAAACACAAATTAATGCAGAAATCAAAGGAAGCAAATACAAGTTTAGGAGAAAATGCAAAGAAGAGTGAAAGCAACATGGACAAAACTGTTTCATTCCAAACAGTTAAACACAGGAACTTCTGCAAACCCCAGGGGAGAAATTTGATGTGGAAGAATACTTTGTTTAATGTTTAAATGTCCATCATGCTTTTCCCCAGTTCTAAAATACTAAAATCCAGAATATTGCAATCCACTTTTTAATTAACATTCAGTTTCTCTCACTACAAACAAATTAGCCCTGATCAGAGGCAGTAAGTAGATTTTCTGTTAAATTTCACCCAAAAGTTTGTTGAGGCTGTAATAGCTTTAGTAAAATCATACTTTTCCTCCCCTTTTTTGGCATGTTCCTCCATCTCAAATAAAACTGCATTATTTCAGGTCATTAATCTAATCAAGGAAGACCGTTAAATTTTCTTTAAAATTCAACATTTGTAAACATTTTTACCACCTCTAAGAAACATTAGAGCAACAGTGTGCCCTTTAAAATGCTATAAAATGCAAAATAAATGTTTTACAAGCTAGGCAACAGCCAATGTTTTTGCTGCAGGTCCTTCCAGTTCATATAATTTTTAGTGAAGCTTGCATTTCATCAAGCCACTCAGAAATTAAAATTCTTCAAATGGGAAATATCTACTTGTATCTACTTGCAACACAGATATAATCTCTCAGTTACCTCACACATCCAACAAAAGTAAAGGAATGAGTTAAGGCAGGGCTGTCAAACTTGCGGCCCGCAGGCCGAATGCATCATGCACTGGCCACGTCCACACCCAGTTTAGCAAAGGGGGGAAAGTCCTGATACATCATGTGACACCGCCATGACAACATGAGTTTGACACCCCTGAGTTAAGGGGAAAGAAAATTCAAGGAAACTCTTATAGAGTCATCCAGAAGATACAGAGTAAGGACTATAACAGCTGCTATGTAGCAGCAGAAGACTAGCAGAGAACATCCATGAACATCAACTAACAGTCAGAAGACATAATGAAAACTCCTTGATCTCACAACACATGGAAAGTCTCAACCAAATCCAAATATGCTTGGAAGTTTCTGGAAGACAAATCAGCCATCAACACATAGAAATAAACCATATTTATATAGCATTCCAAAGAGACAATTCTCTGACAGATTAACAGAGTATATTTTTTTTTAAAAAAAAGCTATACCAAAAAAGCTACAAATACAAGCAAACTAGAAAAAACAGAGACAGCACTTAGGACTAAATGTGGAGAATCTGCTCTTAAGATCTCTTCTTAGTCATGACTTGAAGTTTAATTTGGACAAGATTGATGCTGCCACCCTTCAAATCCAAATACAACTTTTCAACACTTTGATTTTATAGATGATTTACTGAAAACATTCTGCTGAAAGGAAAGATGTGTTATCACTGGTTCACACGCCAAACCAGGGGTGAAATTCTGCAGGTTCTGACAGCTTCTGGAGAATCGGTAGCAGAAATTCTGAGTAATTTAGAGAACCAGCAAATACCACCTCTGGCTGGCCCCAGAGTGGGGTGGGAATGGAGATTTTTCAATATCCTTCCCCCAGGAGTGGGGAGGGAATGGGGATTTTGCATTATCCTTCCCCTGCCACACCCACCAAACCACGCCCGCCAAGCCACACCACGCCCACCAAGCCATACTCACAGAACCAGTAGTAAAATAATTTGGATTTCACCACTGCTCCAAACCCTGAAATATGACTGACTCCACTCGAGAATCTGTCTGGAGAGGTATTGTTTTGTCCAGACACTTACTGTAAATGAAACTGATGCTCAAACCTAAAAATAAAAGAAGTAATTTTTTCCAAAATCATTTGGAGGTGGCGGAAGAAAGGTATGGAGAAGACTGCTTATTGGTGTCTTGGCTAAATCCAACCACAGTTTTAAAACAAAATTTTCTCCATTCAGTTTCAGTTGACAGGTCTGGATGGACAAGAGGAGACAGCATATTTCAAGCAGCCAATTAATTACCAAATATTCCTTTGGGTAGTAGGCTGTTTTCCCAGGCCACTCATTACTATGGAAATGCAAAACGCTGAAGGAAGGTTGGAACTTGAGTTTCAGCAAACAAAAAGTTATCTGTGGAAAGAGAATGAGCTCATGCAACAAGGGAGGTGAACCTTCCCCTTTCAACCAGAACAAAAGGCCATTTCTTATGCGTCTTATGTGCTATAATGTACAGCCCTGATATAATTTATGCCATTTAACTACAGCAAGTTGTCAAGTACTCGGTTAAGCTCCTTTTATTTTAAATCAAAAACCTTCTCCATTGTTTTTCTGCTTTCCATACCACCATGTAGCTTTACTAAGACCACACACACACACATTGTTGTTAGTTGTGAAGTCGTGTCCGACCCATCGTGACCCCATGGACAACGTTCTTCCAGACTTTCCTGTCCTCTACCATCCTCTAGAGTCCATTTAAGCTCACACCTACTGCTTCAGTGACTCCATCCAGCCACCTCATTCTCTGTCGTCCCCTTCTTCTTTTGCCCTCAATCTTTCCCAGTATTAGGCTCTTCTCCAGTGAGTCCTTCCTTCTCATTAGGTGGCCAAAGTATTTGAGTTCCATCTTCAGGATCTGGCCTTCTACGGAGCAGTCAGGGTTGATCTCCTCTAGGACTGACTGGTTTGATCGCCTTGCAGTCCAAGGGACTAGCAGGAGTCTTCTCCAGTACCATAGTTCAAAGGCCTCAATTCTTTGGCGCTCAGCCTTTCTTATGGTCCAACTTTCACAGCCATACATTGCAACTCGGAAAACCATGGCCTTGACTATACACACTTTTGTTGACAGGGTGATGTCTCTGCTTTTTAGTAAACTGTCTAGATTTGCCATAGCTTTCCTCCCCATAGCAACCGTCTTTTAATTCCTTGGCTGCTGTCCCCATCTGCCGTGATCTTCACACACACACACACACACACATATAATTAGTCTTTTCTAGTTACATATCTACATATTGCCTGAAAATTTGTCCCATATCCAACTACCCTCTGCTAAAATATGCTACTCGATCAAGGACAGAAAAGGAACTAGAAGTCAGCATTCCTGGATCCATCAATCACCTAATTAATCACTAGGTCATCATAAACATGGAATTTCCATACTGATCAGCTATTTATTATGAGGGATTTTAGACTTGTTGCCATCCTATGCATCAGAGTCTGTTTTTTTGCTAAACAAACTAATTGTTTAGAGTTCATACTCTTCCTCTTTATTTGCCAAACTGTGTTTTCATCCCTTTTACTTCTGGATTTATGCTACTGCCTTATGAAGAAGAGGGGGGGAAAGAATTTATCCAATGTTGGGTTTTCTGAAATTTTGCTTATTTCTGTTACTGAGTTTTAAGACTGTTCCATGTGGGATCCACTGATATATAACAGGAGTCTGATTGAACAAATAATACCAACATGTGGTGCTCATTTCACCATGCAACTCACAGGTGTGAAAACTAAAAATTGATTGCCCCGTTAAATTCAGGAATTGGTTGTAATACCTTAGCTGTAATAATTGCAACCAAGACTTATTGTAATTGATGATTAGTCTCTCACTTGTAAGAATTACGAAGGGGTGGGGTTAGATCTGTACTTCAGAGTGATCATTCTAAAACACTGGTTTTATTCCTCATCCACTGTTTTTGTAAACTTTCTTGCATTCTTGGGATCGTTTGCATCCTCCATGAACCACTAACAGGGTGGGCAGATGACCTAATAGCTTCCTGTGTCATTCATTGTTACAAGGCAGAATGTTTGTTTTCTTCAGTAACTATAAGCCACCCCGGGCTTGAGGCAGCAAACCATTCCCAAACCACAACAATACTAAGCTGCTGTCATGAGATTCTCACCATGGAATGGAGTGATTGATTTCTACTAGACATGGCAGCAAGATACCTTGAAAATGCCTGCTTTAAATTCATCTAGGCCAGTGGTTCTCAACCTTCCTAATGCCACAAACCTTTAATACAGTTCCTCATGTTGTGGTGACCCCCAACCATAAAATTATTCCTAAGACTATTGAAAATATGTGTTTTCCGATGGTCTTAGGCGACCCCTGTGAAAGGGTCATTTGACCCCCAAAGAGGTCCTGGCCCACAGGTTGAGAACCACTGATCTAGGCACTTTTGGGTTGTTCTCTGATCAATTGCATTTCAGCTCAGTGTTTTTCTGAAAGTGGAGTCATGAACATTAAGTTCAGTCCAAGATAAGAGAAGCCAGTCAATCTTTGGGTGCTGTAAAGATCTCTGTGTCTTCTTGGACAGTTTTATGATGAAACCTTTTGAGAAGATTTAAAATTGTCCCAAATCCCCATTTGGAGACTTCTTTGATGGTTCTCTGATGGTTAATTGGTGAAGCCATGAAGCCTCAGAAATAATTCCTTAACTTCTTCCAAGCTGATAAGGCATACATTCCTCTTTATAAGGAGAAATTAAGGCAATTCACTTGATCAGGCCATGAGGCTTCTTGAGACTCTCTTGGCTAAGAAGTCAATTGTAATGAGATAAGCCAAAGTTTTTGAGGTTTATAGTACAGGGCTCTTGCTAAATCACCTGTTAGAATTGACAGGATGGTTTTCCCTCTGGTCCACTGTTTAGGCGGGAATAATGCTTAAATGTGATTGGCTGGTTTCCCTGACAGCTCCCTATAAAAGGGTTGTCTGTCAGAGAGGCTAGCTGCTGGATTGTGAATAGTTGCTGAGTAAAGAGCTGTTGTCTCCAGTCTCTTCAATCCACCTATCTAACATCACCCCTTTTTGATATGCTAACACAAATATCCCTAGTTATTCCTACAATTAAATTGATTGAACATTCAGAAAACCTAAAAGCAGGGGAGCGTTTGTACAGAGCTGTGCATCTCATTTTCTCACCAATTTTCTTTGGGCTTTCCTGGTTTTTTTTTTTTCCTGATCCCAGTCTTAATGCTTTATCTGGTTCTTCCCCATTATGGTAGATTGTCCTCCCCATTATAAACTGCTTGATCATCTGGAGAGGTTCTACTGAGCTAGCTATGCAGAAGTCCTTGGCATGCTCTTTCTCTTAATGGTTGATAACCGTATTCTCTTCTAGAGGCTGATCTTTTTCATCCCTGATTAACAGCAGCTGATTTTTATTTCATCCCCCCCCCCATTCTCTCATCTGTTTCCTCTTTTTATTATTTTTTGTGTTGTTTTAGTATTGTTTTTTATCCTGATGATAATCCACTTGGAAATATTTTATGGCAGGGCTGTCAAACTCCCAGCCCATAGGTCAGATGCGTCACATGCTGGCCACACCCATGTCCACTTTAATAAAAGGGGGGGAGTCCCGATATGTAACGTGATGACGATGCAAGTTTGAAACCCCTGTTTTATGGGAAGAGGTACATAAATGTTTTAAAGAAATCAGTCAATGCCAATTTCATGCTGATTAGACAGCCAAGCTTTCCAATATCATGTCTTGGTGATACTATATCTCTATTGATGGCTCCCAGAAAATTGTTCAGGGCATAATTTATAGGAAGTTTGATACTGGGACATGGAATTCTTGCACTTCATAAACTCTTCTTCAACCCAATCCCTATTCCCTAGTTTCCCTTTCCTTGCCTCAATGCATCCCTTCCTTTATCTAAATTTTCCATTTTTAAGAAAATATCCATTTTTCTCAGCTATTTAGGCTCTGGTAATTACATGTTTAAAATTACTTTTAGTTTGTATTATGTATTACGGTAGCAGTATTGGTTGTGGTTTGTTGTTTATTACAGAATGTTAATTATTATATCTTCTATAGGATGGAATAGGGTTAATTTGAATTGTATTTCTAGAAATAAAGTAATTACAATATCTGAAAATATTCCTAAAGCTTCACTAGCAAACTTCACTTATTTTGCTTTCTTCTATCATCATCTCAATAGAAACAGCTTAGACTTTCTTTTCATAAAAGTCTATAAGCAGTTCTCTCTTTTTTTTTTGAAGGTGGAATAGAACTGACTTTTATAGTCTACAGTTCTGTCACTCTTTCCTGGAAATCAGGAAAATAGTAATAATATTGTGCCATTTGTGCTGCCTATATTTTGAAATAAAGCAGGAAATATATTTTTTTTTCTTCAATTCTTTGGTTTTCAGAGCATCAATCTATCCCCACCCTCATAAAAAGCAAAACAAAAGAAAGAAAATCATTCTTGTTACAATCAACTTTATGTTCTCCTCTATTCCGTTTTATCATGCTACGGTTGATATTTTGGATTTTATTTTCTATTGTGCTATTTACTGCCTTGAGCATTATTCAGTTGAGAAATAGGATACAAATTAGAAATAAGCATAAATACATAAAAAATTAGAAACTGAATAATTTTATGAATTTCAGATTGTGAACAGTAAATCATACCAGGGATTAGCAAAAGGAAATATGATATTTATATCTTATTTTTAAATGGCAAGGAAAATCCATGATCCTCCAAAGATCAGTGAACTACAATTTTAACCACTCCAAGGCTGATTGGAGTTGACATAAACTGCAGTCTCACAAGGTTTGGAGGACCCATATCATCTCAGCCTTGTTTTCAAGCAAAGAATAACAATAGATACTGATTGGTCCTAATGTTGTCCCCAATTTATCAGAGTTAGAACTCCACAGTCTCAATTTTCATGGTAAGAATTTTCTACAAAATTGGATACAAAAATTGGGAAACTCATCTGTTGTACTGGTGATGGTACTTCAGATAGAGAGAGAATATACAGCAGGGCGTCTTCTAACAACCAAAGTGCAATAGAATGTTGGGATGAAAATGGATTTAGAGAATTGTATCTTAAAGAAAAATGCATTGTAACTGATCAGAAATCTCTCTCTCTCTCTTGTCTACATACTCCAGTTCCCAGCATCATGCAGTGATTGGTTGAAAGAAAGATTTCTTTCTTTCTTTCTTTCTTTCTTTCTTTCTTTCTTTCTTTCTTTCTTTCTTTCTTTCTTTCTTTCTTTC
>JANHZT010002845.1:125624-136304 GCA_032468215.1 Stegonotus admiraltiensis | reverse complement strand
GCCCCCCCATGCATGCGTGCGCACGCAACCCCCCCATGCTCCCCCCCACTTTTGGCATGTGCGAGCCTGGTGGGCCTGGTAGGCCTGTTTTTTGCCTTCCCCAGGCTCCAGAGGCTTTCTAGGAGCCTGGGGAGGGCAAAAACAGCCTTCCCCACCACTCTGGAGGCCGAAAACACTTCCGGTGGGCCCAGAAGACCCAAAGCGCATCCATGCTGGAACTGAGCTAAGGCAACGCTCACGTGCCCACCAATATGGCTCAGCGTGCCACCTGTGGCACGCGTGCCATAGGTTCGCCATCACGGGTATAGGTTTAATAATAAGTTTAAGGAATGAATTACTGTTTTATAGATGTTATACGGATATTATATTTCCCCTTTATTCAGTATTTTTCTTTTATGTTGACTTATTATAGGTAATTATAATATATGCAGTTTTATTTACAGTACAACCACCAATATATGTTTGTTGTTGTTGATACGATTTCCAATAAAAGTATATAATAATAACAACTTTGTGATACCTTGAGAATTGGAGAGGTCTCAGGATGCAAAAGATTTGAGGAATAAGGGACAAAAGCCCTGTTGTAGTATATTGAGAATTTTCATGGTGAAGATGACCTTTCACTTTCTTTTCCTAATGACAGTAATTATAACATTCTGTGAGAGCACAGCTGTTTGATATCCATCAACTTGATAGTAGTTGTTTCTAACTTTGTTTAGAATGTTTAGCAGTTACGCACAATAGTCTTAACAGCAATAGGGAATTGTCTCTAAGATGTACTGCACTTCAGAGACTAGAGAATTGGTCATTAAGAGTACTACATAATTTAATTAGCTGTGATTTGTACCATGTCTGTGTACTAACCAACAGGCTATGCCTTCACCTTGTCCTGTCTTCAATGCCAGATACAAATATGACTGAGACATGCATGATAGATGACATATAAGCCACTAGAAGTACTATTAGCTGTCACTACTAGATGAACTAAAACTATCAAATAATAATAAGTAAGAACCTTTTTTTAGATAAGGTAAGGCTGAAGGAAAAATTATGCTTCTAGTTTTCATGTGTTTTATAATTCCTGAATATAGGATGTATGTCTGCCTGAACATATCTCTCTCTAGAGCGGTATTGTCTCGAAGTTGACTACATGGATGCTGTCTTATAATGTTGTCATAGAACATGAAAGTAAACATGTCACAAATTATAGAACATAAATCTTATATACTAATTTTCTGGTTTCTGAAACATGAACTTAAATTAGAAACTATCTATAATATTACCTTAAAGTAGTTGGTGGTTACAGAATTACCTTGTAGCCAGAGACATAAACACAATAATCACCAATTTACTAATAAATCGGTAACAGCTATATCTGAAAAGATGGCTAGCGCTGTTAGTGCTGAGAGCTAGTGACGCTAAAGTGCCTTGGAATGCACCTTAAGTGATACCTTGAGTGGGTTGTGATTAATTCTTCTTTGTGTGAGGGGTGTTGTTCCTTAACCTCTTAAAAAGACCTTAGTTTGCATCTTTCTCAAGAAATCTTCTTAAGAAACAATTATAGTGGACAATATTTGTCCAGTATCTAACTTCTCCCTTTTTGGGGAAAGGGTTGGGAAGGGGGTTGTGTAAGAGCTCCTATAATTTGTATATTTTAAAAAAATAATTAACTTCTAATTTTTAATGTCAACTTTTAGTATTTTCTATTTAGCAGAAAAATGAAGAATGACAGGAACAAACTGAAGATAGGGGAAAGTGAATAGACAGAAAGATGTCTGGATAGCATTCATTAATTTAAAAAAAACCAATACAAACAGAATTGATGTAAGAGAAATATGTAACTAGGTAACAAAGAAAGAGGAAGAGGCAGAGGGAGAAAGGGAAGGAGGGGGAGAAAGAGAGAGAGGGGCTCTGTAAAAATAGATTAGCTTTATCAGGAAATAGTCCATTCCAAACAACAGTAAATCTTTGGGTAATTTTCTATACTCTTAAAAGTATCTATTTGCATTTTTTTTTCAGCAGCAATTTATATTTTATAAAGCAAACACAAGGTAAACAGACACCCACAGGTAATTATTTGCATAACCCTTAACTGTTTATCAGGTAAATACGGTATATTATGCTTTCATTCTAGCTCTTCTAGCATTTTTTTATATGCACAGTATTCTAAGTTTTTGAGATTTTGAAAAAAAAAGTCAAGTTACTTTTCCTTGCTTAATGAATCCATACGTGGTTATTTTTTTCACAATAACTGGGCAATGAGTTACCATTTTATTGTGCTTCCCAGCACCACTCAAGATTTCCTGGTTAGTCATTAAAGCTTAAACACAAACATGCCTGTGAAAATGGAATATTTATTAGTATATTATTAACTTACATTTCCTTACATTAAACATTACTTGCATGTAAAGTCTGATTTCTTAAATTAGGCAATAGTTTATAGTTTGCAATCTTTGTTCAGCTCTTTTAATGTTTACTGCTGTTATTGTCCTATCACTGTACGTTATTTTTCTTTTCTGCTTCTCTTCCTGCTTCCTTTTTGCTCCAATTCCATCACATTCTAGTTTACCTGAATCTAACTGATTCTGGCATTGCTGTTGCTACCATTTATTCTTTCTAACCAGAATGTTAACAAATTACTTTTTCTTATCTGGGAAACTGACAGTCTATTGGCCGAAACTTTATCAGCCAATGAATGTATACAGAATCTTATTAGCCCCTAGCCTTTGTCCTCATTTTCAATTCCACGGTTCAGAATAAAAATAGTGGACAATGTTGTCACCATGATATCATGAAACAAAAGGGAATAGTTTGTTCTCAGTAACTGTGATCACTGTCCTTTCTGTAAAGCTATCAAATGTACACAATCTCTGTATATGTATAATAATTTGTATAATGTACTGTACATATGACATCAATTATTTTTAATCTATGTAACATCTAGATGACTTTTCTACACATAGATTTCACATCTGGACTAGTAATATGTAAATAATAGTTAGGTTCTCGTATACTAACGTGACAGCAGAGAATTGGCTTTGGCAACATATTTTTCTATGTCCAAATCTTTTCCATGAGATTTCAACTTATCTTTTTAAAGGACATTACGTTTATTGACTTTGGATGGAACTAAGGCAATCTGTTTTTATATTGATTATAATGTATTGATATAAACATATATTATCAAACACTTCAGCTTTCAAAATCAATATTGTACTAAATCTACAGTATATACCAAGGATTTTGAATTATAAGTGAAAAAAGGGTTGGTGCTGTCACTTTTTGAAACATTTTACTATGAAACTTTAGATGTTCCTTTTCATCAGGTTTAGGAGATTATGAAGGTATGGCAAATAGCAATAAAATATAGCATTTCCATTATCAAGAATAAGACATACAATATGATGTTGGTAATGGCTGAGTTATTTTCCTAGATTTATGCATCTTTGTAATGTTGTTATCTTGGTTTTGATTAGAAGAGAACAACTATTGATATCTCATATGCAAACTTAAATAGTATATGAAGAGCTGATTAAGGTGGTCTAGACATTTGATCATGAGTAAATATTTACTCTCAGTTTTTCTATTTATTCAGTCATTTGAAACAACTAAAACTTTTTTTAGAATGCAGTACTGCAGGCTACTTCTGCTAACTGCCAGCTGCCTGCAATTCTCACCAGGCTCAAGGTTGACTCAGCCGTCCATTCTTTTGAGGTTGGTAAAATGAGGATCCAGATTGTTGGGGGTAATTTGCTGACTCTGTAAACTGCTTAGAGAGGGCTGTAAAGGCACCGTGAAGTGGTATATAAGTCTAAGTGCTATGTACTATATTTCTGTCCCCAAAAACTAAAACAAGAGGTTACTTGATGAAATTGAAGCCTGGAAGAATCATGATATACAAAACACAAAATATTTCTGTACAACTTTTAGTTTAATTTGGAATTCATACCACAAGATATGGGACTGACCGGCTTCAAAAAAGAATTGTAGCAATTCATAGCAATCATGGGGATCAATGACTGTTAGTCTTGATAGCAGTGGCACTTCTTGTTTTGTCAGTTGGTCACTGTGAGAACAGACAGTTGGATAGATGTGTCAGGGGTCTGATCCAGCATGGTACTGCTTATGTTGTTATCTTCCTCGATGGAAAGTGAGATACTACTAACCTGTCAGCAACTGTTGAGCCTCTGTCTATGTCAGAAAGACTATGTTTAATCAATGAAAGCTTGGGTATTTTAGAGTGTTCTGGTACATATGTTCAGATATATTTATTTGTCAGTCTGGAATTTAATGAAATCAATTGTCCCATAAAATAATGGATATACTTATATTGATACCTGAAAACCTTAAAAACCTTTTAAGAAGGACAAAAATACCAGTTTTAGTAAATTCAAATTTTAGTCCTAGTCAGTAGATTTAATTATTACTTTACACTTTAAAATACTTTAATACAATATCTGATAAATGGCAGATAAAAAATGGATAAAAAATGGCAAGTGTGAATAAAAATTATGCACGGTGATTAATATGCAGTAAGTCAATAGTGCTATGGAAGCTACTTAGAAATAGAGAACTATTAGCTGGGCAAGGCAGAAGGGATTTAAAACAATGGTTAGACAACTTTCTTCTATCTTTTCTATGAAAAATTAGCTATTGATCTTTTGCCAGCTATTCCAGGTGCCTGACCTGGCTCTTTAAAGCCAAGTTTAAAAAGGTGAATTGCTCTCAACGTAAGTACTTGACCCAGAAATAAATCACCGGTCCCCTCTGCTGTGTACTGAACACCCTCCCTCTCATTTGGTCACACAACACTCTCTTTCCTGCTAGAACACAAAGACTAACTGTGGCTACATTATGTTCATCTTTGTTCTATTGCCTTGTTCAACTAAGGGCTTTTTTTTCCTACTTTGATAGAAGCAGTTGAAGGTAGAAGAGAAACATACAATCACATATTTAAGCACTTATATTCCAAGTCATTATATATTTACTGAAGTATACATTCTGCCTCAGTCTCTGAGGTGAATTACAATGTAGGTCAAACCAGAATAAATAATAAAAAACAGAAGGACACCGGTAGCCAACCCAGGTCACAAAATAATAGTGTAACACAACAATATCATTTCTTTGCATTATCGGGTAATCTTCTGAGTAATCTTGAAGAGCAGCTCATGTGGAATAAATTACAGTAATCAAAACATGAAGTGGAAAAAATATGAATGGTATTTTAGTGCAACCTGCTCCAGGAAAGGCTACAACTGACTTAACAGCTTCATCTGATCACAGCTTACATCCACTTCTCTGGCAAGAAGTTAGGCCTATGAGATCTTGTTAATTAATTATTGATTGGTCTAGCCTTGGTTGACGTTTTATATTTTAATTGCATGACTTCTGTTACTGCTGTTTTTTATGTTATTGCATGAAGGCTTTTAAAATGGTAGACATCCAGAGTTGTTATGAGATGGGAAGCCATATAAACCATCTTCTTTCTCATCCAGGAGGACCTCTAATTGCAGAGTTTCTCCTTCATTGTAATGCAGTGAAGTGATAATAATCAGGTGAAACATGACAAGGTTAATGTTCATCTTCCTAGATATTTTCATTTCATTGTACACAGCTGCATATTGATACTTGCCTACTATAGCTTACGGGCAAATTCTTTTGCAAATTGAATTACGAATCTCAAAGCAGCATGAATCAATTGAATCATGACTCTTGAATTGCAAACTCAAATCAAATCATCCATTCTTTGAATCTCAAATTTCAAATTGAGTGTGAAATCAGGTTTGGTTTACACTGGCTTACATCTCATTTTAGACTCCTGGGAATATAAAGCTATAGGTAAGATGAGTAGGTTTAGTTTAGGTGAAGGACTAAATTATTTCCAAGTAAGCATGGTTTTTCTTCTGTTTGCCTGAACAGAATGAAGCTGTGGTTGACATCCACAATTATGGCTGGAGATGATGGTCTCTAAGCAGTGGTGGGTTGCCCCTGGTTAGTACCGGTTCTATAGAACTGGTAGTAAAACCAACGGGAGCCTCCACCCACTGACCCTGACATCATCAATATGCTTCTGCGCATGTGCAGAAGCTTCTGCGGCCCCGTTGCGAACCGGTAGTAAAGGTAAGTAGAACTTACCCCTGTCTCTAAGGGACTTTCACCCAGACATATGGTATATGCACACAATATTATTTCTGTGCTGTAGTAGAATTGTCTGCTTCACATATCCAAGAGTAATAGGCTAATGTGAGGAATGCAAGACATGTTACATATGGTATACACATATACCTGTTTCAAAAAGTAGAAAACTGTGAGTGAGCTCAGGAAAATATTCCTTGCTTTCCACCTGAAGCACTTTAGTTGCTTTGTTTAATTTAAAGAACTGGCCTTGACTCTAATATAATTTTGTTGTTGTTGTTCTTAAATTGTGGTTTAAAGAACGATGGAGAAGGATTGGTATTTCCATCCACAAGAAAGACGTTGTCTTTAAAAATGACTCTTACTACTGTCAGTATGTGGTCAACTATTTAAATTTAAGTATTTTATGGCTGAGCTCTTAGTTGCCAATGGAAAATTTCTTTTGGCAGCATTCCACAGCATGAGACTGCTGCCAATTCCCTGTTATTTTGGAGGTTTCATCTTCTCATCTGCTTGTCAGACCTTAGTTTTCTGCCCAGGGCCACCCTGGTTGTATTGCAAGCTTTCCGACTTTAGAAAATGTATTTAAAATAAAAATACTAATGTTTAATATCTTTGCATAAAGCTATGACACAACTGCATCTGGACATAGTATACAGTTTTGGACTCAAAACAAGGGCAAATTAATATCATAGTTTCACTTCCCAGGATACTCGACTACTAATCTGTTTTACAAGAATTAATTACACCAGCATTATAGAAGAGATAACCATTGAATTCACATTCTTCAGGAGGTTTTACACTGTCTTAGAAAGTTTTAAGAAACATGATTTTTTAAAAAAAATAACTAATTGAAGAAGTACTATAATCAAAATCATATGTAACTACATGTGATTATCTGCTCTTTCTTCTCCCATCATTGCATTATCCATATTTAAATCTTGCATCAATTTAACCACTCCACACATCTAGTGAAATGAGCTACAATTCACAAAAGCTTATGGCTTAAATTAAAAGGTCTGAAAAAGTGTTACCAGACTCCACCTGATTTTGAGTTTCCATAGACATGGGTGTCAAACTTGATTGCATCATGTGACATTGATACATGTGCTGTATCGCAACGTTTTTTGCCTTTGTAGAGCTGGGATAGGCATGGCCTGAGCATGATGCACCCCTGCCATAGACTCAAACTAGATTGAGTAGTGATGAGATAATTTAGTTTACTTTAAATTATTTGTATGATTTGAAATAAATTCTATGAAAACATTACCAGTCCTTCCTTCCTATTTACCTCTTCTAAGATTTGAGGAGTAAAATCTCAGGAGATTAATATTCCTTGTCATAATGAAAGATTATTATGAGCCATCAGAGTTCATCTGTGGCTTTAAAATTTATTTTATTATATTCATATTTACCTTGTTTTATTAGGTTAAATTAATATATCAATGTTGACATAACCTCACATTCATTGTTATATTTTAAGTATTTATAGTGAATTGTTTCATCTCTCTAATGTTTAGATTATTTTGGGATGCACAAATAGAAATGATAATAAAATACAAAGTGGAATTTTTTTGAAATAAAAATGTATACATGTCATTGACATTCACTGGTAGTAATGAATATCTGACAAGAAGAAAATATGAAAGGTAATTGCTTAAGAAGGTTCTAAGAAAAATTTAATGAACTTCCAAAGCTTCAAGAGAATAATTATATAGTTATAATGTAATTGTGCAAATTCTGTTAGTTTTCCCAATATTTAATAAAAACATGTATTCATTTTTTACTTTTAAAATTTAAATCAAGCAAAACAAAATATAGAAAAGTTTTTAAATCTGCTTGATGATGAATGAAACTACCAGATGAACAGAATAAATAATTATTAGTTAAAACTGAATTGATTCCAGTCAACCTTGTGCAAAATCCAGAATCTTTTACTACATTGTCAGTGTGCTTTATTGACATATAATAAAAGTATAGACATTGACAAAGCTAATAATACTATTTCTATGTATAATTACTGAAATTGCCCTGATCTGCTTGGTTTAATGGCATTCACTAAACTGACATGCATAATTTATGGCAAGTTTACTGTCAAGCATCAATTCACATGACACAGTAAGATATAAACCAAATTACCAGAGTGTTTATGATTTTTTCAGGAGATCACTGTAAGTGGTGGCGAAGGAAATGTTGATGTTTTCGCAGGATCTCTATGTTATGTTTAGTGGGCACTGATGTTATTTTCAGAAGAAAATTAATCTATAAGCAGTTTATCTCCTAGTAAGGGGATTCATCTGCAAAGAGACCTTATGGGTAAAACATGCTGTGGAAGTCACTGATTCCCCCCTCCCCTTTATTTTACTCACTTAAATTTTAACCATCTCTCATCTACTCCTATGAAAGAAAAAAATGTCTCAAATGCTCCATAGAAATCATTGCTAATCCATCAAAGAATATCAAATAATCAAAATACTAACAATTTTAACATTCACGTAAACTGCTAATTAAAACCTTTTAAACAATAGATGTCTACAGAAATGGATTTACAAAACTTTCTTCCTACATCTGACTAATGATGCCGTATTCATTTTCATAGCCTGGAGATATTTTAAAATTCACAGTATTAATCAAAATGACAGAGAACACTATACAAATCTCATTAGTTAGGATTTGCTACACTGAGATAGCTGGGGTATATTTTTACAAATCTACCATCCAAATGCAATAAACAACTCATATATGCAAAGTAGGGTACATTTGTTTTACTGTGAGGTAAAATCAAAGGGTGTAGATTTGAGTGAAATAAAGTTTATACTGTAAATGCAAGATGAAAAGAATGTGTGACCTATTTGTCTAGCAATAAACATAGTTATTTTAGGTTTGTCCTTACACATGTTCATATGTCCAGAGAAATAATCAAAAATGAAATAAACATAGTGGGTGGAATGTCACTAAAAAGATGACTTCTCATTAAGTACATTACATCTACCAACTCCTGACAAGAGAGTTATGCTTTGAGTCCTGTCTACTAATGAGTGTTATCTGTCAGAGCCCAGGAAGACAGTCTTTTCTGTTGTTGTGCCTGCCCTTTGGAACATCTTGTATCTGGTAATTAGATTAGTCCCGACTCTACTCATCTTTCAGAGGGCTCTATAGAGCCCATTCAACAACAGTGTTGAATGCTTTGAATACTTTTGTAATCTTCTGCTGAGTATCTTTTATATTTTTAATACAGTCTAACATGTTTTGTTTGTTTTCATTTGTATTGTGCTGTTTTTTTATAGTAGAATTTGTAATAGTTTTGAACTACCCAGAGTAACTTATATTAGACAAGAGGCTATAAAATATTGAATAAACAAACTAGATATAGATATAGATACATACAGGCAAAAGAGTAGCAGTTGTATACTATTTCCTAATAAGTGTGTAAGCTTATCTACCCTGCTTGAAATACAGCACAATGGTACTATTTACTTTCTATAATGTTTTTAATGTAGGAAGCCTAAATACTTTATTAACTCTATATACTTTACTCTTTCTAAGTATATAATATATGCAATATATAATACATGGGAGACCAGAGACAATTGTTAAATGATTTATAGTAAAGGTTTTTGTCTAGCTTTCATTTTATTAAAAAACATGAAGATACAAATAATTTGGTTGTTATGATAAAAGTGTAATGATGCTATAGATAAACAAATAGCATTGTTCCGTTAGCTATTGTTCTCCACATCTCAAGTAGATCTTTTTCAGTGTTTTGGTTTTTTGGTTTGTTTGTTTTGTTTTGTTTTTTTGATACAGTTAGTTGTCGAGATATTTAGTATGATGCATTTTGCCCAAATGTTCAGATATGCTTCTTTTAAGCCATATATACCTGCATGCTATATTCTTTCTTGATATTGCTCTGATATTTTAAAAAGCAGCCAAACCAGAAGGCTGAATTCTACTACAAATGAAAATTTATGTGGATCTAAAAGGGAATGTGTTTCTTTTATTGATTAAGTAAAAGGGAAGATAGTTGTTCCTGGAAAAGGTTTGATTCATATTAATACCTCCTGCCTAAGGCATTTACTTAGTCTGGAGCTTAGTGGCAAGGAACATAGACCTGAGAAATGTCTTCTGCAAAATAATATCAGAATAACCATTGACATAGTATTTGGTTATGCTCAGCTATTTATTCTTTGCAGCCTGAGATTTGGATTTTGGGTTTGTTTGATTTATTTTGGGGGGGGAGGGGAACCTAAAGTTTGAGTAAGCAAGAATGCCTCTGTAAATTAAAATCATTCCTCTGGATTGAAATTACAGACTCCTTTGTTACACTTTATCCTAAGCAGCTTTTATAGTCTTTTAATCTTTTTGCTATTGGTTTTACAGTGTATGTTAAGGTTGGTGGATGAAGTTTGGATTTCCATTTCCCTAGGGCAGTGCTGGCTAACCTTTTTGCCATCGCGTGCCAAAAGCGGGGGGAGTGTGGGGGGGTTACGCATGCGAGTGCCCACACCCATAATTCTATGTGCCCCGCCCCCGCCTCGGTGTGTG